>JAODKM010000059.1:2534818-2575840 GCA_026780845.1 Petrocephalus sullivani | reverse complement strand
CACCCCTGTCACCCACTGATTCAAAACATATCATTGGCTAATGATAAGGTTGTCCACGCTGTATGAATTATAGCCCCTGTTATGCACCACACTTAAAAAATCTTAGAATGGCCTCTGTTTCTTCTGCTATGGATTATGACTAGCCCAGTCTTAGTAGTTCTCCTCAAACCAAGCTATGTATCCCAGTCATGCCCACCCCTTCCATGTCCAGCACAAAGGTTTGCACAGTGAATTGAATTGAATTACCCGCTCAGAGTGGACTCTGCCATTTTACCATGGAGAGAGATGCTTGATCTGATGTTTTAACGTCCAACTGACTCGTCAGAAGCTCAAACCAACTGGTTCTTGGGTCTAATAACGAGACCCTCTTTTAGAAAGCAATGTTAATATGCCTTTCCAGTCAATCCCCAGCCTCCAGGATATTGCAGTTTCTTAAACAATTATTCAGTTACAAATGTGCATTTAATTGTAAGTCAATTAAAATTAAATTGTAAACTAAGCACCTGTATGATGTCATTTAGTGTGAACCTGACCCCACCCCACCCCAGCCAGCATAATTCACAACGTTTCACTCCAATTTATATCTGAGTGGTCTGAGATGCATGGGCACAAGGTCACCTCCGAGAGGCCGAACGTCAAGGAGTGGTAAAATATTATTCCCACCCTCCCCCCCCCTTTTGCACTTTAGCAAAAAAAAATATACATTCCACAGATGATCAATCTCTCAAGGGTCTCTCTGGCGTGGACAGGGCGTGAGAGGATGCGGCAAGAAAAGGGGGGTATGAAACCAGTATGGTGACTCTGCAGGTCAGGCCTCTGCAGCACTTAAACCCTCTGAGGAAGGACAAAACATTTCCAGACGTTTCCGTCTGTTACACCGAACTTGGCAACGGGGCATGTATGACACTTAGCATGTGATTTTTTAAAGACATAAATCACCAATGCTGACAGTTTTATTTATAACGGACACAAAGGTTTAAAAGAAAACGAGGCGAGTCCGTTTCATTCAAATCACTTAAGAAATACTGCATGTCCTCTCAGTGCCAAGAGTAGCTACGGTCCCAGCGGAGAGGAGCGCGGCTGAAATTCTGGGCGTGCTACAAACACTCTTAGTGCCTCGGTATTTCAGGAAGGGTTTTTAGACGATTAAACATTTTGTTTGGGGAGAACATTTTCATCAAAGGCATGCCCTACAGTGAAACAGTGGTGGTAGCTACCAATAAAGAGGAAATGGCAGCAGTACAGATGTATCAGTACATCAGTGTAGTTATAGAATGACCAGAATTACGGGAATTAACAGCATTAATAACAGCAGCAGACGCAGGGACAACCCCAGCATCAGTAGCATAAACTGTAACAGTAACAAGAGTAGTAGTACTAATCCCAGCATTAATAAAATAAACAGTAACTAATAATCCCAGTATTAGTAGTATAAACAATAATAGTAACAGCAGCAATGACCCCAGTATTTGTAGAATAAACAGTAATAGTAACAGTAGTAGCAGTAATAATCACCGCATAAGCAGTACTAGTAGACTAAGCAGTGATAATATGAGTGAGCACCAGTAATAATACCAGTATTCGTAGAGTAAGCTACAATAGTAATACCAATGGTAGTAATAATTACAGTATTATCGGTACTAATGGCAATACTGGCACTATGAATGCCAGTACAACAGAGAAAGAAGACTTGTTAGCTGTAGAAATAACAACAGCCCCCTTGCTGTAACGCCACAGGGGACGCCCGTGTCCACTCTGACCCTACCAGCCCTTATGATGGGAATTTCCTTTCACGAGATTCCAGGTGTAGGTCGCTGGGAGCAAATTCTAATGCCAAAGTGTAGAAATCCCCCGCCTGCACTCCGCCGTCAGTGATAGACGTCAGTTATTCTAATTAGCGCAGGCAGAAATCTGGGCATGTGCCCAGCCCAAACGGACCCGCGGCATAAGTGTGGTGTCCGGCTGAGGAGTGGGGAGCCTGGTGCACACATTTCACACCACCACCTGCCCCCCACCCCCCCCGGAAAAGTGTTCCACCTGAATGCTTCCGGAAGAGTCTATGAACCAAATGCCAGCCCAGGCCATCAAGTATGTTGTGTATAAAAATGCAAAAAAATTCAGTGAGCGAAATGCATCGGCCTTCTCATTTTTGTTAAAAGCGCTGCCATATGAATCAATGCGGCTAGTTTCATACGGATCACTATTGGAAGGTGACCGGTACCTTGAAAAAGGAGATTTATTGAGGCACTTGACCAACTTAAGGGGGCCTTTTTGGTGTATAATGATATGTACATTTCAGGTCACATGATCACTCATATTCCAACTATCTTGCGTAGCGTCTACCTGTAAGGTTTTTATTTTAGTCACATGCTAAGCGTCGACCAATTAAAAAGGGATTTTATTTAAAAAAACTATCCAGATGGTCTTGACCCCTTGCTGTTAGCTAATCATTTTCCACCCTTCCGGTTCCTTTGTTCCCGGATGAGGGACACTTGCCTCTGTCTTTTTATCGGCTGTCATCTTAACATGAGCATCAGTGTGGAACACCAAAAAGCAGCCACACACACATGCAAGGGAGGTTTTGAGTCCAAATTAGTTTACAGACACAAATGCTTCTGCAAACCCTGTCCAGGGTATTCACAATCCTATTTTTGCATGTGCCGGACGGATGGATGGATGGATGGATGGAAAATCCTTGTACTGTGTAGGTTGACCTCTGCTGGGCCTAAAACCTTTCTGTCCTTAACCAGAGGACTATCCCATCTTAGTGATGATAACACTGATTAAAACTAATAATGGTAATTAAGCCCATTAAACTTGTCAATAATGTCCTAATCTTAATTACGCATTTGGTCGTGTTTTCAGAGAACTGCAATATCTCTATTAAACACATGCACTTCAACAACTACTGTGGCCGAGAGCTGGCGGTGGGTCCTACGTCAAACCCGCGGCGTCCGAGAGCACAGAACAAGCAGAGGAGGTTGGGACTTTTCAGAGACCAAAGTATGATGTGACCCACAACAGAGAGAGACTCTCCAAATTCCACTCAGTTAAATTAAAAAAGATTTCAAACAGCTGGAATTTAAGGCTTTTAGCATGATTAAAGAAAAAGGAAATCAATTAAGAAATGTAACGCTTGGATGTTCAACTGTTTTTGAAAGCCGACATCTTGATCGAAAGTCTTGTACCAATTTGTATTGTTCAAAAGCTACAATGGAAGTCAAACAGCAATTGATTAGGCCAACTGTTTAAGCAACAATGGCCGTTTGAAACACCTTAGTCAATCTGACTTGCCATGACCGCTGTTTTGGTGTTGTGTATGAGTCTGGTGCTGATATAACCGCTCCGTTGAGTCAATTTGCAAGATCAATATTGAAGTAAACCATCTTAAATATGGTCTTGAAACAAAGGGCCTGGAATTTTTTGTTTCTGGATTTTTTGATCTAGGCTGACCCACATTGGCATCACTTCAGCGTGAACTCATATAACCAATTACAATGTTTTCATTTAGTTTCTTTCCCCTAAAAAAACTATTTCTGAGTGTCGTTAAAGAATTATCTCTTAGACTGCCCGAAAAGACAACAAGACATCTATATTTCCATAAGGATTTAAAAATCTACACCGCGATGTTAAGATCCTTGAAAGGTTTAAAATTCAGCACGCACATTATGGGTGTTTTTCCCGCAAGGCCGCATACACAGTTTATGTGTTTATTTTACGGGTAGCGGTAAATCAGTAGGCATGAATTGAGCAGTTATTACCTGTATGAGGACAGAGAAGGAGAGGCGGGTTAGTCACAGATGAGAAATCCTGCTTTTACAGCTGTTGCCATCTCTCCCCTGGTGGGGGGGGGAGGCAAGTGACCAATAAGTCCATCTTGGTGTCTTTCTTGGTCTTACTTCTAACAAGGCTCACCCAAGATCATCATAAAAACAGAAATTTAGTCATCTGACAGGGCAATGTCTTTCAGCTGGCATCCTGTGTTTCGGCATGTGGTTCAGTAAATAGTTGTGTATTTCTGAGTACAGAGGACAATCCTGAGAGAGCCACAGGAACCCTCCACTATGTACATAAACCCTAGTGTCCAAACCCCCAGTTACACACTGTTCTGTACTTTGCACCGTAAGTCCTGCAGAAACCCTCCCCGTCACTGCTGTTGTATCGCGCACCATGGTCCAGGGGGAGCATTATTTCATACCACTGTGTGCCTGAATATGGTTTATATGACACTACAGCCCACTGGCTGGATTTAAATATCAAGGTGGTGGGACGTTCCTGTACCCAGCCAAAACCGTCGACCGACTGGAGAATCAGGACTAGGAACAGGTCTGGTTTGAGGCTGACTGAACATGGGAAAGAACCTGAGATTTCGGTTAGGCATTGATCTTTTGTGCAACCAAACTGGCCAACCAGGATTGAGATAAAGTTAAGCAAAACTGGCTTTTGTGATTGGCTAAACATTTTTGGTGGGAGGCCACACGGAAAATCTCGAGGGTGGGGGGGAACCCTTTAGGCCAACATATAAGGAAGAATTGATTTTGTCAATATACTAAGAGGAACTTAGCGCTACTTTGGATGGAATTCCCCTTTAACAGAGCCAACAAGATAAGATCACTGAAGTAACTGGAATGAAGCCTGCGCCACTTCGCCCAAGGGATGTTAAAATAAACTTCCAAGCTACAAAAAGCCAGTGAAAGTACCGGCGTATCTGTGAAAGCGCCAGCTCTCCGCTGCCAACGCCGGCCATGTGAAAAACTCTGTGGCGTTTCGGTTGGCCAACAACGGCAGACGCGCGCTTCGGCGGTAACAGATGGGGCGCGATCCTTCATCACCCCTACACATCGCTGCCCCGCTAAAGCTGGCTGCTGTGAACGTCGCTAGTGAGACGTGTCGATTCACCAGCCGGCCCTTAATCACTAACCAGGAGTTTGTGAACATGTGAACCAGACCGAACGCACAATGGTTTCATGATTACTGACGTGGGATTATTTTATGGCCTTTTGTTAAATCACTTCTGATGTTACAGTGTCCTTCAGGAGGTCCAGAGGTTCGGATCCTGCAGCCCCCAGAACCGCTTTCACCTGGCGGTGCTCCATCGCCACAGAAACCCTGGCCCATCACAAAAAATGTGCGAAAGTCAGGCACAGGCAGAGCGTGATGGACGAGGGCTGGGGGGGGGGGGGTCCCATGCACACACATCCACACACGACGGGCGGGCAGATTAGGCGAGACGTGGAAACACCCCTCTCTGCAGCGAAAGGGCCAGATGGCTCCCGGTTCCCCCACCCACACGCTAATCCAGCCCTCAGTCCGTACCCCCCCCAGCACCTGACCACGGCGCTCTGCACATTATCTGCATTGTCCTTACGCTAACAGAAAGATGGGGGGTGGGGATGAGGGGGAAGACATGAAAAGAAAGTGTTACAGAGATAACAGGCTGCTCAAATTGGACCAGAGAGGACGGTTATACGCCGGCCGGATCCCATTTCAGGCCTGTCTTTATACATCTGCTATTTGAGGCGCTGCAGCCAGGCTATTGTTACCATATGGCTGAAATGTGGAGAGGGACCCCAGCTGTGTTGGGTTACGCTGACAATCGGAGGTCGGGAGCATTCGCACGAGACGCACGCAGCAGTGGCGGCGGCCTGGCTGTCCCGGTCCGGATCCCCAGGCTCCTCAGTTAACCCTCAAGCTACTAATGCGACCCTTGGGTTCCAGGCAGACCGAGCCTCTCCTTTTGTTCCGAGTAGGCACCGGAGTTCCCGCGTTAATCGCATGCAGCGTCGCAGGGCATGCACCCACAACGTCCGTTAAGGCGCAATTAGTCACGCTGATGTCCGTTCCGCGCGAGGATCCGCGACAGTTAGCCGCCGGGGTTGTCCGCTCCTGACAAAGTGGTTGGCCAGCTTGACTTCCGGGGTGTTCTGTGCCGTACGCCAAGTCGATCTTGGCATGCAGAGAACCACAGAAATGCGACAGCTCCAATAATGGGCAGACCGCAATATGAGTGGAACGTCAGGGTCAGCGTGAGTGCATAGGCTGCCAGACCACAGAGACCTAATGGCTTCTGAGAACTTCTGCCCAACCTTTTCTCTGCCCCATCTCCTCCCCATTAGCTCCAAAGTTCCCCAGAGAAACAGCAGATTCTTCATGACTGAGGCCCCATCACACAACACCCGGTACTCCTGACGCCACATCCCAAACATCTCTTTTGTCATAAGTACGTGATGTCACTGCATAAGTATGTGATGTCACTGCATACATCACTTCCTGTGGCTTTAATGGACCAGCAGGATTGTGACCTCCTCTTCAGACAATTCCAACACAACCTCATCTGACAGGAACAGCTGAGTACCAGGGGAAGTACCAGAATCCAGGTGGCCATCAACAGGCCCACGTAGACAGAGATGCCCCCATTTTCTATCATAATTCAGCCACCCAGGCTCGGGGGGGTCCCCCTCCTCACAGCACATATATGGCTGACAGCAGCACCCCCAACTGGCTCCAACAAACCTCTGACCTTGGATTCAATGCAGGTATCCTCTAAGCCACACCACATGGTAACCCTCAACTTCTCCACATCATTGCCCAATGGGCATCACTGAATTCAAGTGGAAAGGCCCAGGTTACTCGCAAGGCTCAGAACTTGACATCCAAGACCACAAGCAGCCCAGCTATTTCAGGAAGCCATGATGACAAAACCCCTACTGGCCATGCCTGTTCTACCGCTCCCCTTTCACCACCAGCCACCTACACTCAGCCAGGGACAAACCAGCTTCCAGGAAGAGGTCAGGTGACCCAGACTAGAGCAGCGCAGATCTCTGAACATAAAGCCCAGAATCAGTAGGGCACATGCCTGCAGGTAAGGCTGCCATTCCAGGTGACTGGATCGCTGGTCTCCCGCAGAATCCTCCTGTCCGCGGGTGGAACGTACATCCCATCCCACACTAGCAGCTGTTACCTTTTTATTAGCTAGTTTGCCCTATCTGTGGAAATAACTTCAACTTGAGCAAAAAGAAGAAAAAAAAACACAAAAGGCGTTAGAAATATGCATGCAAACGCGCATGCACATAAAGATGTAGCGCGGAAGATTTTTTATATATAAAAAATGTATATATATAGATCGGCGTCCCAGCGCAAGCCGAGCATCCATCAGCCCCCCGCCGAGCTCATCGGGAGCGCAAAGCCGTCCGCCGGACAAACCGGGCTTTGGCCCCGGCTCCCAAAATAGCATCGTCTCTCTTTTTTCCGCTTTCTTTATTTCTTTCTGTTTTTTTCGGATTCGCAGGCAGGCAGGGCAGCTGCGGCGGCTCGGCACACTGGCTCACAGAGGCGCTCCGGCACACGGCACCTATTCAAGCTGCTCGCATAAACAAAGATGCTCTGTGTCGGACACGGGGAAGGACGGGCTGGGGTGCGCTGGGGTGGGGGCGGGAGGGGAGGGCGGTAGCATCAGTGTCACCAGTGCATTTACCCCTGTTACAGCGCACGTCAACGCAACTGCCCCCCATCCCCCGAGCAAGACGGAATGCAATGTGCAGGTAAAATGAAACGTAGCAGAATACCCCCCAACATACACACACACACACACACACACACACACACACACACCCTCCCTCCATGCCCTGCACCCATTTATACTTAATCACCTGAAACACGTCTTGGCATCGTCCTCCTCTGCGTGCAGCCGTGGGATGCGGCGCGCCGGCGGCTTCATGCCCGAAGTGCGCAGCGCTGCTGACTGTCAGTCCCGGGCACGGTTGCCATTCCGCTGTCAGACCGGTTCCTGACCCCACAGCCCGGCTCGCTCGGCAGCCCGGACGCTCCACTGGCTCCTCGCTGTTCCCTAGCCCGTGACGTCATGCTGCCGCGGACGCCCATTGGCTGACAGCAGCCACGGCAGTAATGCCAGCGGCGCTCGTGGGGGTGGGTGGGGGGAAGAAGAGCCGCGTTGGTCTTTAGGTTCCAAGTCGAGCCCGGAACCCAGAGGCATGTGCGGGAGGGCGCTTCTGCAATATCACCGGTTTCCTCGTTTTCGCTGCAGTTTGAATTTTATCTCTGAACCTTTATATGATACCCATAAAGATCACGATCTAGAAGTCTGTCAAGTTCATTTGATAATTTTTGATTGATCGCAGATGCTTTTGACAGTTTTATCTTTGCATAGACAATGGTCACGCATGTATAATGAACAAATAATGGATTTTGCGTGATATAACATTCAAAAATAATGCGCTGCAAACACGCTCGTGCCTTTAATTTTCTTGGTTGTAAAATTCATAATGGGAATTATGTAAAACGAATGCTGTTATCACCCACAATACAAGCAAAATGTATACTATAGATTAAAAGAAACAGTTAAGTTATATACTATTATAGTTATGGGGAACATGGTTTACAAGGACACTCTCGTGCTGGACAAATACTAGGTCAGTAATTTCAGTTATTTCAGCTGGTCCTTTCGATAAGGGAGAGGCAAACATCCGCGGTGTTTCTATCCCTACCTCCGCAGTAGGCCTCACAGACGCCAAGAGAAATCGGGCGGGCGGCAACGACACACCAAGCACTTACGCCGTTTGCCCTAATTTGCCTATGATGTCATCCTTTTTTCCCTGCTCACCTGCGATTGGCTGTCCTGCTCAGCATCTGCTCAGATCTCAAGGCTAGTGCTTTTTGCCTAAGGTGGAGACCTATCAGAACCGCTCTTAATCACGGCTGGTTGTCCTGACAACCTATGTGATGTCAATTCCTCTTTGGAGAATAATATGCTTGCTCTGTGATGGTGTTCACTTAAATGGAGGATTACACCCTTAGGACACTTGTTTTTTTTTTTTCATTGTGGACACCAAACTGATTTAATGTGTCCTTTTTTTGTAACCCAACCTAGGTTATGAATTCGAAACTGAAGTCAGTGGAGGCTGAATATGTATGTGTAGGAGTGAATCCCTTTTAATATATGATATTTAGTTATACAGCCAATACTGGAAATGACGAATAGTATTTGGATTTCCATTAAAATTGCAAAGTGCCCCTATTAATATGTGTTATGATTTTATAAAACGTAAGGCAGGCAGCAAAAATAAAGATGCCCACAAAGGCATACCTGAACTAAAAGAGACTAGCGCTGCCTTCTATATATAAAACACAATAAGACCCATCAAACTGAAATGTATTTATGTGTGTGAAAGATGGTCATAGCTCTGATGGATGGGGAGATTCAGTTAGATGCAATATGAAGTATTACTTCATTCTGTTTTTCTGATGCATTTCACATTAGTCATATATTATGTTATATTTTTAAAAATTGGGAACATCATAGTCACTTCACAGGGGCCTCAGTACTTAATTTCCTTCTCGTTCATGCAACTTCATGTGTTCAGAAGGACAGTTAATCCTCTTAAATCTTGAATCTTAAGCACATACTGTACCTGTATATACAGACACACACACACACACGCACACACACAAAACAGGTTATCCCATTAACATTCACCCCTATTTTTTATCCTAAATAACAATGTGAAACAATCAAGTACAAAATAAAACAATACATGTAGTTAAGGCTGTTTTACATTTGCCTTTAATATCAAACAAATTACACAGGGTAACACTGACCTTTGCCATCCCCTTGGAAAAGAGGAACCATTATGTAGGCAAAATCGACCAATGATTATATAAGTATATATTAATTGGAAAAGTTCTTGAGCACAAATGGAGAGTAGGGCAGCATTTTTAGGGTCACACGTTCAGTGTGTTCCTGTTTTTGTTTGATGGTGTTTATGTTCGTGTTACACTGGCACTGTGGCATCAGCACATAATACAAATGGTCAGTTTATTAATTTATTTAGTTTATTTGGTTTTGCAGGAGGATAAAACACACTCCCTCAGCAACTCAAGAAACACATTACAAGAAAACATCTCCAAATGACATCTCTTCCATCAAAGAAATCCCAAACTCAAAGATACTGTATCCATCCATCCATCCATCCATCAGTCAAGTGTCAAAATGATTGCTGTAGCATCAAGCCCAGGTCTCAGCCCCATGTGACACATGGAAGGGCCCAGGGAGGACCCCCCCCCCCCAGGTTCAACCTGAGAAGAAACCATGAAGGTAAGTGAAATGGCAAGGTTACTAAAAAAGATGGAATGTTAATTATAAGCATCCCAAAAGCCTTATGGTGTGTGTTTACTGCAGGCGGAACCTAACAGCAAACTTAAAAGCAACGTATGTAGCTTAAAATCTTGCAGTAGCGTGTGTACGGCCATCTGCTGCCCACCTAATGAGGACATGTCTGACCTTTTCTATAATTGATGACTACCGCAGTAGTGTTGGTAGAGGCACAATATTCCATAGGAGGCCATTGCAGTCTCTTCCTTATTTTCCTTTTTATCAAATTGTTGCCGTATTGACCACATTCCACAGAGATGCATCCTACAGAGGTTAAAGCTAAATTCAGGATGCGTCCCATATTTTCTTGTCTCTTCCGGACAAAGCAAAATTTACATCACAGGAAAGTGATGATTGCATAGCTACTGCATTGGGTTGCTCCTATTCCTGGGTTGTTCCTTGTCTTGTCACTTTTGTGATAGGCTCTGGATCCCCCAACCCTGAATAGGATAAGCAGGTACAGATGGATGGATGGAATGCACACCAGTTTGAGTCCGTTAGGAAAAGACATCACTGAAATACCTTCAGCAATTCCCCAGGCGTGATGCCGTGTCAAAATTCTAGAATCTAACCAGTGTTTTTGTTTTCGGTTGAGACCTGATGAAATGAATACCGCACACAAGGGCCCTTGGTCTCGGAAGAGTCACAAATGAGCAATGCATTGTGGGATGGAGGCAGAACGTCCAGCAGGTGTGCTCTTTCAGAATGCTTGAACTGGCACCAAGAAAATGTAATTCAATATACAATGTATATAAACTCAGTGCTGAAAGGGCTTGCGACATGTATGAGAACAATCAATTGAAAAAAGATTTTATTCATAAATATATCTAAATCAATCCTATAATGAAAACAATGAATATTAAAATACTCACATTTAACTTCCATATCCATTACCTGTGGAAAAGCACAGTGTGTCCAAATTATAATATTATATTACTTTAAAATTGAGATTGAGTAGAGACTTGTGTCCTCGAGGAACAATATTAAGATATTACTGAGATATTACTACAATGCCGTATTCATGTCTCCAGCAAGTCATTTTCATCTGTGGCTACATGAGATGATCGTGCCCAGAGGACATGTGGTGTCCTTTTGCTACTACTTAAGTTAGCTTGTTTTTAGCAATTCAAAGGGGCAGTCATGTTAGCTTGTGACTCCTGTAGGTGTATTTGAGTCTGAGGCCTATTATTAAGTTGGTTGACTGGGCTTACGGGGCCCAGGATAAGGGTGGGGCTCAGGCTTCACAGCACCACTGATAGGGATGGTGATCCGAAGCCTGGGTAGCCCTCTCCCCAAACCCTCCTCACCACCACAGGCAGCACCACCGTCTCCCCAGTGTGGCCGCAACCTTGTGTTGTCATGGAAACTCTATGCCGTTCCCACCTGCCAGACGGACTGAGATTTTTTTTTCTTCCACCAAATGAGCCTTCCAATGCCGGGGAGGCGATTATGGCTGAATGTGGAATGTGGCTAATGTCCGCGCGACACTTCCGCGCCGTCGCGTCAAACATTCAGGCAGAGATTAGGCGCACAGAGGATTCCGCCGCATTCAGCCAGATCGCACGTCTGTCAGTGGCATGGCACAAGGCAGGGCGTTCACCACAGAAGCATGCCGCACACATCTCCTCTACTCTAGTCACATGCTATATATCTATGTGCAGTCGACTATCTGTTATCATACATTTTATAAAAAAGAAACTAGTGAAAACATGCAAACTCTATATGCAGACTAATTTAATTATATATGTACACAATCAATCACTACGCAATTCTGCCAGGATAAGTGGCTGGATGATGGATGGGTGGGTGGATTGAAATATATTATTAAAAATACTTAAAAGTTGCTCATCATATTATACGTATATATAAATATATATATTTATGAGTGTAGCTAATTATCTCGCTGTGACAGCCTCTCTGCAATATGGCACCTCAGTCCTGTCAGATTACTCTCCTTCCCCAAGCCACCTGCTTTGGGGGGGTGATGGTCATTGGGGGGGTGGTGGGGGTTGGCCCTTGGACAATGACACCATGTTTAAACCATGAGCTCTCTCTTTTTTTTTTTATTAACGGGATGCTGACATGTTTAAGCCCTCCAAGGGAATGGGTGGCTGAGGGGGGGCTCTATCCTCCCACTGGCGTGGACACAGGAGGCCCATAAAGGCAGAAGCTGGACCATTTGCATGACAGCCCGAATCAGCAGGTATTTTGCATGGGGAGGGGGGGCAAGGTGGGGGTTGTGACCGGTATTTGAATGTGACTTATATAAAAGCAGCTTTCCCTCTCCCCCCATCATCGTCTCCCTGATTTTAAAGGTGGAATCTTTTCAGGTTCCCAGGTGCATTGTGGGAAATCATTCAGGTATTGCCATGGCCACCATCCCTGTAAACACAACTCCTCCTGAACAAAAGCAGCTTTTCAACTGCACTCCACTTGCGGAAACACCCAGACTTCTCCTTTCCCTGCCCTTACCTGAGAAAAGAGGAAGAAAGTTTGCATTAGCATTTTGTCGTGTTTTCTTCCTTAAGAAAATCATTAACTGAATCATGACATGATTAGCTTTGAAATAACGCGAGTAACTCGTGTTTACATGCGCCACTGTTAAGATCAACTAAAATCCTATTTAATAATATGACTTGGACTATGATTTTGTCATTACAAATATAAGCATTTCTCTAATACTTATGTTTCATCCTTGGTGGGAAAAAATATAGTGTTAAATAAAATATATCTACCATTAATCTGGTGTTTGACCATTGAAACAATGATTTTTAATATATATCTTTAATATGAACTTCAGTATATATTAATATTTGTTACCATCCAGTCAATGACGACTCCAGGTGAAGGTATAGATGAAATTGCTCCGAGACATTCTGTCTCCTCATTTGCTCTTCAGGATCCCAACGGCATGTTCGAGCTCTAATAAACACCTTTGGTTCATTATGGGGATTCTCGTTTATCTAGTGAGCTGTACTGGATCGGATACAACAAGAGGCTCCTACACTACAATGTATGGAAAAAATGCCTCCTGTATAGTGTGTCGGCACTGGTATTATTATTTGATATTTAACTATATTTAGAGGATCTGGGCAGGAGACCTGAAGCAGAGGACGTTCAAATAAAGTGAGAAGCACACGTTTCTGTCCAAAGCTGTTCTTAGAACTGCAGCAATTCACGTTAAACATTTTCTTGTTGGTCCGACAGCAGCGTTCATCCCTGGAATTACTCACCATCTGATCACATCTCATTGTACTAAACCGCTGGGCTCCTCGCCTCCCTTCAGAGATGGTCTTATTGGCTCTTTCATGTGCTTTTAAGACCGGGAATGCAAGTCTTGAATCGGACTGTTCTGCGCTTTCTATGACATTGCCCAAGTCTGTTCCACTTCTGATTGATTAGCCGGGTAAAGACAATTCAGGCATCACACCGTAACTCAGGCGGTGCTGCCGTTAATGCTGATGACAATATAATGATCTCTGCATTTTCCTAAATAGACCATTAGAATTTCTGCTTGACGGACAGACCTGACCTTGGAGAGATCAGGAAGCCGCAGCTGAGTAGGGCTGGTTCAGATCTCAGCTGCCATCTCCTGAGGATTTACAGTCTTGCGAGGATGAGCATGTTTAACAGCAGGGCCTGGATACGGTTCGCTTGCAGTGGCCCTATAGGCAGGTTTTACCAGGGCATCACTGAACTGTAACACAACTGCACCGTGCTGTTGACTTCTGACCACAACCTTTATAATGTAATTTTTACTCTTACAAATGTGTAGCACTTAACAACCCAGAAAGCCAGATGATTCCAGAGCCCATTAAGATTACAAGCAAAATTTTCAGAGACGGCAAATTAGGTCCAAAGGCCTGGTTAAGCAAACAACGTGCTAAATGTAAAAATGACACTTCTGCTTGGCTTTGTGTTGGGTCGATGGCGCGCACAGCTGGTATCCATTGCCCTCCTCCTCGATCTGCGATATTCTCTGGGCACAGCTGAACCTCGCGGGGGGAGGTTCTTGCTGAGACAGGGGCTGTGCATTAAATATACAACGCCGGGCCATCCTTGAACTCTAAACCAATCAGAATCAGTCACTGGGGAACAATCAAGGTTCCGGAAGGTCGCTGGGTGTATAGATCAGGCAGATCGCAAATAAACAGTCAACAGAGCTGCCCACTGACAGCTGTGAATCTCTGACGCCTGAGTTGTGGGGTGGGGGCAGGTTTAAATGCTTTTAAGGTGAATCTATGCAGGAAAGCAGTTGTACAGCCAGGAGCATATGTCACAGCTGGCCTCACTTACTTCCTCCTGGAGACCGCAAACTGAGAAGACACCGTAAAATACCATATTGTGTGTGTCCGTTCCCTGCACTTTGAGACCTAAAGTATGCAGAAGAAAAGCTTTAGCAGGATTCAGTCTGGTATGTGTATAGCTGCTAATAAAGTTCATTCAATAATTTACTAGTTACTAGTGTGAGTTGGTGAAGGTGATTAATTGTCATTGTTGACACACCACAGCACGCAACAACCAAATGTGTCCTCTGCTTTTAACCCATGTGACATCGTGGCACAGCAGGGGGCAGCTATGTGAGCAGTGCCTGGGGACAATACCTTGCTCAGGGTGCCTCAGTGGTACTAGTGGGTTAGGGACTTGAACCAGCAATCTTTCAATTACACGGTTACGTCCCTAACCACTACAACACCTGCCTGCCCCAACACCACCTGCCTGCCCCTTTTTTCCCAAAAAGTAACCTCTTTGTTAGGGAATCGTCAGGTGCCGAGGGATTACCGGCATTCACCGTGACAGCAGAAACAGCATGCTGACCTGAGGGTGCCGCTGAAGTTACAGCGCTGTGCTGAGCAGCAAAACTGACACGAGGGACGGGTCGGACCGGCCTGGTCACTGAGCTACACAAACATGTTTGGTGTCCCGCCGGCTGCCTTGTCTGCATTCAGTCCTGAAAAGTGCTAGTTTAGCATTTCAGAGTCATGGAAAAAAAGGGTGAGCCACCCTCATGACCTCATACAGATATTTTTCGTTTATATTTAAATATACACGTATATATGCCTTTAGGTTAGGTCCCAGTGCCTTTGATCTGAAGGTCACCAGTTCTGATCCTATTGGTTGGCAGAATAGTCCTGCTGCTGTTAGACCCTTGAGCACCTTAAATCCCCCTAAAAAACATTATTGGGGCATTAGATAAAAGCCTGAACCCAAGCCATACTTACCCGTCTCTGTAAGTCCCAATAGAGAGCATGATGCAAACACTAAATGTACTCATGCAAATAAAGCACCATTCCATTTTTATGTCATTGCTGTCTGGTGAAAAAAGTGTATGTTCACTCTGTAACTATTGTGACTTTTTATTATAGATGGAATCTGTTCATTCTCCTCTGTCTATTGATAATGTTTGACATCTAATTTACCAATGGAACAATGTTTTAAGAAGTCATCAAACCATCTGTTTCATTTGAAGAGCTTTGTTCAATGGTAAATGCATTGATTATATCCAAACGTTCAGACTAGCTGGCGATAACCTACCGAGACCTTGGAATATAGTGAACAGGGAGACGAGGCTCAAACTAACCAAGTCCATTTAAACATGAAACCATAGAGAGGTTTTTATTTGTGATGCGAAAGGTGTCTCATTATGTTGTTTTAGGTTTATTTTGTAAAGAAGTTTCTGAGAAAATTTATTTTTTCATGCTGCTGAAATGATGATGATGATGATGATGATGATGAAAACCCTTTATTGCTGTTGCAATACACCTTGTCACTAGTCACAAGTACCAGCGAAATATTGGCCATCAACCCGACCATACATATACACAAACCCGACCATACATATACACAAACCCGACACAAACCCGACCATACATATACACAAACCCGACCATACATATACACAACCCGACCATACATATACACAAACCCGACCATACATATACACAAACCCGACCATACATATGCACAACATCACATTACAGGGGGTGGACAGGTCGGGAAGACAGGGGATAGAAGATATATGTTTTTCATTGGACAGCGATGATATATATTGGACAGATGACCAGACATAAAATCGAGACATTAAAATCGCTTATTAAACAGGAATGTATTCTTCCTACTAGCCCAGTAGGGAAAAGGGTGGAACCTGGAACAAAATGGTACCATAAAAATGCTAAATGGCATGTGGCACACCAAGAGTGTCACAGTGGCACGACGGCTCTCTGCATCAACACTACGCACCGGCCTTTGGCCCTAAACCGGCCCCTGCCCTGAGACTGGATGTGTCTAAACGTGGCTGCTCGTTATGCAATTCATTTGTCAGCCCTGGGCTAAACTCACTTCTTTCAACAAAATGATGGTGGGAAGAGGAAGTGCAGTGAAGATCACCGGGTCAGTTCCTCAAGGACAAACCACCTAGACAGAGTTAAAGGTCTGCCTCTGCTCTGTATGAATGGAGGCTCTCCTTCAAGCTCTTCTTGTGTTCTCGCCACACAGGTATCCTCTGGGTATTCCGGTTTCCACCCACAGTACAGAGACATGCAGGTAGGCTAACTGTCATCTCTCAGTGGTTTGCCGTGAATGATTCTGTGTGAGTGTATATACCTGTGATGGACTAGAACCCCGGACAGGCTGTATCCCTGCCTTGTGCAGACTCCAGGCCTGCTTACAACCCTGGCCTGGATGGATGGATGGAGTACAGTGTGTACTTTAATTAACAATTTTTTCCCCCAAATAGATGTTCTGATGTTCCACCTTGTTTTCTTGGTAAGTCATATCACGCATCTTTTAGTTTTACATCACTAACAGGTTCGAAAAGTGGGATAAAGATAAAAATGGCCAGGCAGGAATGTTGCCTTTCCAAATGAACAATGCAGTCTGACAAATCTGATGCCTTTGTGTTGGAGGTCTGCTCTTTTAAGACTGATAACAACAAATGCTGTATAATTTAAAAGATGCATATTCCCATCAGAATAAAGAGACCCTCCAGTACAAATAAACAGACGGTCATGCTTACTCACACAGGAAGACCTGTTTTTATTGCCGATTTGTCGGTGAGGAGTGCGTCTATTTGTCTGAAGGGAAAGTGCGCCTAGACATAAACCTCATGGGCAATAAAACACCCATCCGAAGCACAGGGACGGGTGACCTTTTCCACATTTAAATTTACATATTGAATATAATATATGTTTACACATGACTCATCATAGCCAGAGTAGCGCAGCTGGAGATCAGATGGGAAGATAATTGTACTGTATCATTATCCTGATGTAGAACCGACATCATGTATAACAAGAGGCAATATCATTTTCATCTGCTAGAACTGCATTGAAGCGTCCAGTGTTCCCAAGCCACAAATCATGTGTAATTACTAAGGATGTTGTTTCTAATCCCACATATGATAGTCAACGGCAACCCTTTGATCTCAAAGTCCATTTGAAGTCAGGATGCACACAAGGTCCACAGAACACACCCAAGGAACATGATACAAGAACCAGTCCCCAAAGACACGTCCAAGAAGAAAAACGTATCTATTTAAAATGGACAAATCTATAGTAGTTAACTGGAGTTACAGGGCATCCGACGAAGGCTTTATGAATCGCTATGGAAACTCTGAAGAACCTTGGAATTGGAGAACTGCAGAAATGCGATGGGAGACACTGAAATGTGACAGAATACGCATGCACTGGCGCATTGTAAGACATCCGGTGTTGCCCAGGATAGCCGTCCCTTAACCGCCAATCAGGACCCTCCTGTGGGGAGTACTCGTCCAGCCTGGTATTGAAATGCATGGCGCATTATGCAGGTACGTTCTGAAGGGGTCGGGTTAGCTTCTCCTGAATACTAATCACACCTCTTTGGATAATAATTAGGAACCAGGGAGGGGGGGGCTAAAGCTGGAGAGTGGGGGAAGGTGGGTTCAACTGGGCTCAACTGGGGTACGCCTGATCGGCAGGTGCAACAGGGGCCGTTGTTATGCGTCGACACTGCATGCTACACAGTCCTTAGACTGATCAACCAGTTCTGGTTTCCACAGAAGACTCAACTGCCCGTAAGCAGACATATTTCCAGCAGTTTCTGCCAAAGATCAATCAAACAAATATATTCTAATATATTAATTCTGTAATGCACTGGAGAACTGAATATGTTGCATATTTTCATTGTCACACAATTTGTGTTTAGCTGCTGTTCGGATAAACGGAAGAGGTGGAGCTCTGGGTATCTCCGCTCAGACTGCTGCCCTCACTACCCGGACCCGGATAAGCAGTGGCGAATAGATGGACGGATAGTCTTTAGATATATGCTTTGACGATATTGATTTTTGGAGGATATTTTTATGGAAATTCGGTCACTTGTGGACAACAAACAAAAATCAGACTGATGATAACCCCACGGATCCATAGCTGCCCACGTCAGTTGGACATTAAGATATTCACACAACGTCCCACCCCCACCACACACACACACACTGCCATCACCACCACCAGCGTCCACTCAATCAAGGCCTCTGTCAATATTTATCACCGTCGGCAAAGCCTGTGTGAGAGCACATAAATTCAAAAGATGCACCAATCAGCCAGCTGCTGCTGAGATGAGGGTCCTATCGGCTCGACACTCCTAGCCAAGCTGGCCCCGCCCCCTGACAGCTGGCCTATTGTAAACGGCCACACAGCCGCCTTATTTTCCTCTCCAAGCCGGTTCAATAACTAATCTCAATTCATCTGGCAGTCGCTGCTGCTGGACAATAGGCAGGAGCGTGTCTGAAGCCTGAAGCCCAGCTGAGCTTTCTCTCATGGTGCCACCTGAACATCAACTGCAAATGAAAAAATCAATGCATCCATTTTCAACTCAAAAATATACACTGTAACCATCATCTGCCACAACTGCAAAGGGTGAGAGAGACATATCGAAGCAATGAAACACACATGTTGTATTGGTTGTAGTTTCTAGAAATGGCAAAACGGTGCCCAAATTCTGGAAATAGGCATTAGTGGGATTTAGCGCCTGAATACAGCATAAAGTTTTTTTTTTTTACTGCATGGGGAATTATTTGTTCATCGTAATACAAAATGATGAATGCATATTTTTGACAGGGTGCAGATGAGAGGAACCAAAGGCCTGGAGAGAGTGTCAGATGCTGGCCCATTATAATAGTGCGTATTGTCTCCCACCTGTGACGTTGCCCCAGGAAACCACTCCACGTTGCACCTGCCAGAGGTTCGCCTCCTTTGGCCCCGTGCTCATGGGCCCGTTTCTTTGACGGGCTCTGCAGACAGAGACTGCTCAGTAATGTAGAAGGAATTTGGGAAAGGTTAAAAAAAACAGATAGGAAGTTTCCTTCATGAGGCTGACGGGCTACGCGTAAACGAAACACACTTCCTTCTTTGTTATTGCAGCTTCTGTCTGCATTGAGCAGTGAATTAAAATAAAAAAGCATGGTGTGCTCTGGTGAACGGAGTTATTGTTCAAGAAATCATCTGGATATTTTATACCAGTAATGTGCTACAGCCAGGGCCAAGTTTGAAAGAAAGGCTTTTTTCCCCATTTGTACAGCTTAAATAGCCATAAAGAGGTAATAATATCTTGTGTTTTCATTCTCGGTGTTATTTGCTTGTTTTTTCTAATATAGATTTTTTTTCCAGGGCAGGTAATTTTTAATCGCATTTATAACACGGATTCTGTTAACGGTGAGATAAAGACATGCAGCACTCAAGTGTCTGTAGAGATTTTATTTGTCATCGTGTCACAAGCCACTGTTTGGTTTTCTTTGTCATCCAGTCAAAATAGCAGCTGTATCGTTTATGTTTATCTAAACATTGTCAGCCCTGTCCTTCCTCAATCCCTGTGGCCTTTGAAATAGAAAACCCTGTCCCAAATATGCCATATGAATATTCTGTCCAATTGCATGATCCCTGTATCACATCGTCCAGTCATTCTGACACACAGTGTTTACACTGGCCCTGTATTCTGCAACAACAGATCCTGAGTATGACCCCTCCTTCTCCACCTTGACAATGACAGACTTTTGTGTCAAATTATCTTCACTCAGACGCAATGTCACCATCCCTGCTTTTTTAAACTGAGCTTTGTGTAGCCTGATGGGCAAAGCCTCTGCCCCTCTGATGAGAAGGTTGCAGGTTTGAGCCTGGCCTTGGCAGAATAGATACTTTTTTTGGCCTTTGAGTAAAGTCCTTAACCCCCAGCTGCAGGTGGCTGCCCTATGCTGACAAGCTTACTCTTACCTAAATGTGCGTCATGGAGAAAAAGACAGAATAGGTGCAAAGAGAGGGTTCAGTAAGTTGTTGTTGTTATTATTAATCAGGCATCATAATGAAAAGCCTGGTTTTAATTCTAATCCCTGAATAGTTCATTATTGAGAAAAAATTTACACTCTGCCAAGTGATACATACTCGTAAAGTACAGGTAAGAAAGACGTTTAAAACTGATTTTAACTTTCATGGTTTAAAGGACTTAATTCTGATTGATTCTGAGTGTTCTCTTTTAAAGACAGCGATTCCATGTAGATGACAGCACGAGGCAAGCTGGACCTCTGTCATCTTCCACGTAGGCCAGTGGCGTATGCGAACATTTCTAAAACAAGATGTACAAGAAACAGACTCAAACAGAGGAGTAAAAAAAAGAGATGAAAGTGTTCTTTTCAACCCGGAGCTGTGCTGGAAATGCAAATCAGATGACTGGAGGACACGGATCGCCAAGCAAGGCCCCTGTCCCCAACGCCAGGGCCAGACGCTGCTGCCAATTATTTACAAATCCGCACTGTTAATTGAAGACCCGGGTTGCTGGCCCGGAGGAAGCGGAGCGGGCCTCGGAGTTCTGCCTGGACTGACACCAACAAAGGAGGGCCGTCTGGAGCCTTTGGGACCCGAGCCTTTGGGAGGGCAGATGGTGCCCGGAGGAGAGATCTACATTAGCATGAGAATACAGACAGAGGTTGGGGTTTCTTCAAGGGAAGGGGGGCAGAAGTTTCAGAACCCCCCCTCCCCCCCAACACACACACATGCACACAATTATATAACAGGCCTTCCACAAACCAAATGAGACCATCTCAGAATCTGCTGCCTGCAGTAAATTAAACCACAATGAGGGACATGGTGTCGGTCTGTCGACACGTGTGGCATACACGCAATTCTTAGGGTCTACAACGAGGAAATTTGGTCCCCGAAAGCCCCACACCACATACTGAATACGCAGACAAAGATCCATCCATCCATCCATTTTCTAATTTCGGTTCAGCAGTTAGTTGGTTTGCTGCTGTGCATTCTCTTGTTTTCATGTTAAACAGCACGGAAAATTTGACAAAACAAGTACGTGACAAAACAAGCACGGAAAATTTGACAAAACAAGTACGTATTTCACCTCTGCGCAGACAAGTTTCTACTGCACTGATTTTGAAATAATATAGTTTCCAATAATAGATTCGTGGCTTTTAATGCGTGCACAGTCAGTCATTTTTATGTTTCTGATACTTTAATTCGGAGCACTTTGCTCTTATTAAGGGAACTGCGATGTATTTTAACATGCAAGAAATGATATTATGAAAGTCACGTCTGTTTAATACATAACTATTTATCTATATGAATTTCTTTCTCTCTATTAATCTTGCTTCTCATATGGAATCTGATTTTTATATCTAATCCATCGATGTCAGTTTACACGACCTTGTTCAATCAAGGAGCATATCTATATAGTCATATACATATATACGTATATACATTTTATGTACTGTATACGGTTTTCAAATGATACCCATACGGGCATAGTATGGCGTAAATCCAGTAAATTCACAACAGGGGCATTGGCCAAAGTATGTGTGCAGATCTTATCGCAGCCAACTGCAGATTGTCATTTTAAAAACATATTTCCGCAGTTTTTATAACCTGTGATTAACTATATATGAACCAGCTATAGCTCCTGCAGTATAAGAAGTGCAAACTGTTTATATGCAGTATCCTGAAATATCTTTTTTCAGTATTTATGGCTAAAAGGGTTACATTTAATGCACTGCGACTGTCATATTTTTGTTCTTCTGCTCGGAAAACTATATGTAATTAAACTTGTTTGATTTGTTTTTGATTTAGATTAGGTTTCAGACAGAATAACTGACCGTGATCTTCAATAGCTACTATATGGGGCTTTTCCAATAACCTCTGCTGCGACTATCCTCGGATAGGATCTACCAACAGGGTAATGTCGCTCCCTTTAGGTTAGATTATGCAAGAACCGGCGGTCACAATGACCAGTTCCATTCTTTAATATGAATTTATGTGTTTTGATAAACTCAAAATGGCAATCATTTTCTCTTTTGTATTCATAATTAAGTCACTGGGTGATTTGGTTTTATATAGTAACCTTTCTGTCATAGTTATATCTGAATGTTTCAGTTTGTCGTCGAAAAAAACTTTTTTCCCCCACCTCTCTAACGACATTTGGCGTTAGCTGGTGCCGGGTAATGGTTTAAATTGTTTTCCCATTTACAAGTGTCTTACAAAAACTGTTAAATTTACAATTAGCAGTTCAATTAACAATTGAAATTTAAACAGCTTCACGGCGAACCATCTTCAGCAATCCGTTATCCTGTCAGGTTGTCCACCCTTAAGACAGTTTAATAATCACATGCAATAAACATTTTATCAAATTATCTGAGATTTAATCGGTCATTTATTTTATAATCGGTCCGTGTTTTGAGTAGAAAAAAAGACCATAGAAAAAAAACGTTGGCATCTTCTTTTCCATGCAGATTTGACAAATGTAGTCACAAAATAAAACATTTAAAATATAGATTTAATAGAATCGTAAACATTTAGCACACACGTTTTCTTTCCCCCCCAAAAACACTCCCAAGCGTGAGACTATCGCTTCCTCTCTACGTACCGCCAGATACGTAATACGTCACGCGTAAACGCGGTGACGTAATTCCCAAAAGGACTATTTGAAAGTGGCGGGCTCGGCGAATGTGGACGGTAAACGGAGAGATATTTTTTTGTTGTTGTTAAATAAAAGAACTCGCATGTTAGCGAATCGTTAACGTGAAAGGAGTCCTAAATAATATTGGTGTTACCACCCACGACCTTCTGAGTTTTTTTAGCCGCAGGAACGGCGAAGCTTGGCTCTACATTTTCGTCCAGCTTTCTACCCCGGGGGAGCGGGCCGAGCCAGCTTTCCAGCCGTGAAGGTAAAACTGGAACTGGCTGTTAATGGCGTATCTCCATGCACCGAATTAAACTAATTAAATGTCGCAAAAAGGACATGGATATAAGTATATGGTTGTAGATTATGGCGAGCCTTTGGTCGAATTACGTCAAAACCGCAACTTTCTGTACGCCATTTGACTGAGATCAAGGCGTTATTCATTGGCTCTGATATCATATAGAAACACAAATATAGAGACACACGCTCAGCCATACATATTCGATTCGGTCAAGAAAGAGGGGCAAGGAGAAGTGATAGAGAGAGGAGGAGACAGGCAAACCTACACCGTGCGAGGTGAGTGAGGTTAGCTTATCTAACGTTAAGTGCTAGCCTAACAGTGCCGGGTAAATGCACAATGGGCAGGGATTTGGAACAAGGGGTTTGATGCAGTGGAATAGAAGTATTCCACATAACATGGTGAGGAGAGCAGTTTGGGGGCATAACCAAAGCTACTCTAGGCTGACTTTTCAGTGGTGCACCTCCACCCCCCCACCACCCCTTAGTGTCATCTAGGAAGGAAGATGCTTTAGCAGTGAATCGTTTCTTGGTTGCTTTCCAATAAATATCAAGAGTTATGGATGAGATTGATGTAGGATCGTAGGTTTATTATTGACTGACATTGCTTGTCTTCATATTTGGGCCCCGATTTTGGGATCTCAGCATGACACGGGAGGATGAGAAGGTAATCCCCGTGCGGGTCGCCCTGCGGTGTCGCCCCCTGGTCCCCAAGGAGCTCAGTGAAGGCTGCCAATGCTGCCTGACTTTTGTGCCGGAGGAGCCTCAGGTGAGCAGCTGCTGGACGTGGGGATTGGGTTTCCCTCACACCACAGCTGGCCACGCCCTCACACCACCTCTCTGTGCTGATCAGGTAATCGTTGGCAATGACAAGGCTTTCACCTATGACTACGTGTTTGACCCCATGACTGAGCAAGAAGAGGTCTTCAATACTGCCGTCTCTCCATTGATGTCTGGCCTCTTCAAAGGTACTCCTCCAGTTAAACCCTGCCTCCTGGTTTTCCAGTGTCTGATCACAGTGTGTGGACTGACTGACTGACAGGATGGATGAGAGTGAATGGGATTACCTTCATCGTCGCAAAGAGGAGTTGTCTGAGTGGCATGGCGTATGGGATGTTTTGGCTGTAACTCCTGCATCTGAAGAGTTAAATTAAATGTATCCAATGTGACTTACAGTAGAGGGAAGGGTTATAATTTATGTAGAAGATATTAATGTATGTGCTATTAGACGGGCTTGTCGGCTTCTCCAGAGCTGCGGCCTGCAGTTCTCCAAACCATATACATGGCAAATAGTGTGTTTGTGTGTAGGGCTGCAGCTATCGAATTCCAGTCCAATCCAATTTATTTGTAAAGCACATTTAAAACAACAAAGTTGAACCAAAGTGCTACACAAGCAATAAAAGTAGTATGAAGTCTATAAAACAAAAAATAAATGAAATTGAATAAAACAAGATAAATAAAATACAGACATAAAAAACATCTGAATAAAATTAAAATAAACAAAAAGTTAGAGATGGAAATGCAACAACTCATACAGGAGCAAATGCCGAAGAAAACACGTGTGATTTAAAAACAGGAAGAGATGGCGCTTGTCTAATGTTTAAAGGCAACTCATTACACAGTTTTGGAGCCACCACAGCAAACGCCCAATCCCTTCTGAGCTTAGTTCGATTAAATTAGTAATCGGGTATTCCATTGAGTAATCGGATAAGAAATACTTTTGTCTTATTAAAGTACAGTAGTAACTATTCAAAAGAGAAAAAAGTCAGGTCTTTTAAAATGAACAAGTCATTGGTTTTAATGGTTAAACTGCATACCATAATGATGGTATTTTAAGTAATTCAACATGACGGAGATGAAATTATCTGGAAAAGAGCAGTTTTTGTTCGAGTGCTATTTGCAAATGCAGCACTTAAAAAGCACACGTAATGATACAGACACTTCAATGAAACACGGTATTTTTTTGGCAAATTACCACAAAATAATGTAAGCTATTTTGCCATGAATTTGGTACCCAAGGTGATATTTTAATCCGCTGTATTAACATGGTAGCAGTGCAGTTAACTGTAATTATGAAGCAGTTCATGACCGGAACAACTTAATGTAACATTACCCTGCGTCAGTAGTCAGAAAAAATCATCAGTGAAATGGGGATGTTAGCCTCGATTGCTGCTAAGCTACCTTTGGTCATAACTATTAATTATGATAACCTTTAGCAACAAATGCTGCGCCAATATAAAAACGAAATGGTATATTAATAACAACCACTGTATTTAATGTTTTTTATCTGTTATTTTATCAACATACCGCTTAAAGTACTTGGTAATTAGGAATGGAAATGGCTGTGATTGTCAGTGTTTCGAACTATTCACCGTCACAAGTTTGCCAAAAATTTCTCCATTTTTTTGACTGGAGTGTCGCTGTTCCTACCAACTCTGTACAGCCTTGTTGCTACCTGATCTGGACAGCCACGCCACTCTCTTACACTCCTTACACTTCTTTTGTTTCTACCACGTAAGCACACTGCGACAGTAATCCTCTGTGTGAAACACGGCGATCACTGAGCAGTGCATAGTCGTGTGGATTAAACAAAGCAAAGAATTTGCATTGAGGATTTTCTGTAATCGAGTTATTCGAATTACTCAAATCGTTGCAGCCCTAAGTGTGTGTATGTAACGTTTTTTATTAAAAACTTAGTCATTCATATAATGGCTTAATTTCTTATGGTTGGCTCATGTACTTTTTGGAAAATAGGAAATTAATTTTAATATTTGACAATGTTTTTCAAAGTTCAGTGCTGCTTATCGCTGGTTTGTGACTATGTAAGAATTAATTCATGTAGGAAGTACTTTGCTTGAAATACTTGTTCACCTTGTGGTTTTTCTCCAGTAAACAAACGTCCAGTTTTCAGTGTAATTACAGCTGTCTCATTTGGAGCGTATGCTCTGGTTCTCTGCAGGTTACAATGCTACGGTCCTGGCTTATGGCCAGACAGGTTCTGGCAAGACCTTCTCTATGGGTGGC
This sequence comes from Petrocephalus sullivani, assembly GCA_026780845.1. NCBI lineage: Eukaryota > Metazoa > Chordata > Actinopteri > Osteoglossiformes > Mormyridae > Petrocephalus > Petrocephalus sullivani. The sequence goes on along the minus strand of JAODKM010000059.1, from coordinate 2,549,424 downwards.
ACCTACACGTCCACCCAGGAGAATGAGCCTACAGTCGGCGTCATTCCTAGAGTCATCAAGAGAATCTTCCACGAGAAGGACAACAGGGCTGACGGCAATTTTACCCTCTCCGTGTCCTACCTAGAGGTGAGACAATTTCAAGCCCTGACAGATACTGGGCAAAACGCTGATTATTTTATGTAGATGCAGATTAATTTAAGACTGTAAATAAAGCTGTTTGACATGTTGTAATTTTGTGCTAAAATGTGTTCTTGACTGCAGCAAGTGTTCTTATTTTAAATGTCAAGGTTAGGGAGAAAGGACTGTTCTCTCTTAATGTGATTGGTGAATGTAACCTGTGATACAGATCTACAACGAGGAAATTCTGGACCTACTCTGTCCATCTAAGGACAAACCAGCCATCAGCATCCGCGAAGATCCCAAGGATGGCATAAAGGTAAGGTCCCCTTTTTTAGCTGTGGTGCAGGAGGCTACGGGTGCTGGATCTCGTTGGAGTTCCTTGTGCTCCTCTTCTCTGTTCCCTGTGCAGATTGTGGGCCTGACAGAGAAGGAGGTGTTCTGCCTGCAGGAGATGGTGGGCTGCCTGGAGCTGGGCAACGGTGGCCGAACGGTGGGCTCCACCGCCATGAACGCCACCTCCTCTCGCTCCCACGCCATCTTCACCATTACGCTGGAGCAACGCCAGGGGGGAGACAAGTGAGCTGCTCGTCCTGGCTGGAGGCGAGGCTTTAAAAAGACCCTGCTTTGTGTTGTCATGCTCTAAGTATGCTGATTATTTTCGCGGGACTTAACGTGCCAGAGGACAGTGTCAGACACGGGGGCTGGACACAAGGGAGATATATATATCCATCCCTTGTGTCCATATATAATAGTGTATATATAATAGTAGTACATAGTTAAAGTATGTAAACAAATACAGTAGCATAAAGGGATGGAATAAATATAGGGGATTGAATAAATAAGTTAACATGACCACTGGAGGGGGAGGAGTATATAGTCATCCCTCGTCTATCGCGTTTAATCCGTTCCAGACTCTACTGCGAAAAGTGAATTTCCACGAAGTAGAATTCTTTATTTATAAATTGATTATTTTATATAGTTGGAGCGTAGAAAACCTGTTTACATCCCTCTAAATATGGTTTTTAACATTATTAGAGCCCTCTAGACATCAAACGACACCCTTTAGTCACCATTACACTTGTATTACCCAATATATTGGACAAAATAAGAGAATAAGACATTTTAGACATTACAAATATCATATTACGGTATTTTTCAGACCATAAGACACACTTAGTTTTAGAGGAGGGAAATGAAGAAGGGAAAAAAAAAAGATTCTGAAACAAACAGTATCTCCAATATCCCATAGACCACCTTTCACCTATACATAAGTTTTAACCCTCTTCTCACCCGCATAACTTTTTTTTTTATACCGTATATATAGGGCAGGTTATGAGAGAAGGGACTGTTAGAGCGATCGGCAGCGGCCCGTAGGATCGCGAATGGGGCTCCACCATGCCACTGTCATGTTCCACTACAAGACAGTCAAACCGCTGTCACGTGCCACGGTCCTTACGTGCATGGCACTGCCCCGTAATAACGTAACAGTGCGGTACACTTAAAGCTGTAACCGCTTCTCCCCGCCGAGCACTGGGAGGAGGAAGGACCGGGAGGAGGAAATGGGCTAAGAATTACGAATGAAACGGAGAATATGCATGCACATAAAAGGTGGGTTCGCCCTAGCATAGGGACCAGCACTTTACTGCATATCTTCTTCTTTAAAGCATGTGAGCAGAGCAATATTCGGACCATAAGACGCAGTGACTTTTTCTCCAAACTTTTGGGGGGAAAAAGTGAGTCTTATGGTCCGAGAAATATGGTAACATTATTATTGTACATTTAATTACACACACAGTTCTTACACAGAACCTATGAAAATAAGTCTTAGAAGAAGCAGCACATTTAGGAGCATCGTGGGGCTTAGAAGTTCTTAGAAATTGCAAACATTTACAAGTGCAAAGATGCTTCCGACGCATAGCGATGTAGAAGCATGTAGGAAATGCACGAACTTGCATGAGGCTGAGCCAGTCAGTGGCCAGGATAGGAAGAGGATATAACTGACTCGCGGTCTCGATCAACTTTTTAATGACTATACAGTACTGCATATACTTTAATAACTATACAGTACTGTATTTGAAAAAAACCACGATAGAGTGAAGCCGCGAAAATCGAAGCGTGAAGTGGCGAGGGACGACTACTCAGGAAATTGGACAGCGGGGTATTTAGAGTCCTCTCACGCTCTGTGTGCTTGTGGTTTCTCACCCTGCATGGACATCCCTTATTTTGAGTGCTTGTAGCATCTGAAGGTGTGGTGTGCTGGCTGCGTTTAAAAAGAGCCCCAGGGCCAAATTTGCCTCCCTGACCTGTCCCCTGTCCCTACAACAGAAGTGAAGCAGTGATGTCCAAGCTGCACCTGGTGGACCTGGCCGGCTCAGAGAGGCAGAAGAAGACCAAGGCGGAGGGGGACCGGCTGAAGGAGGGTGAGTTGTACTGTCATGGGGGGTGTGGTTTCCCTCAGCCCCGCCCACCCTACTCGGTGAGACTCCCAGCTAACCCCTCCTCTGTGTACAGGCATCAGCATCAACCGTGGCCTGCTGTCTCTGGGGAACGTAATCAGTGCTCTGGGAGACGAGAGTAAGAAGGGCAACTTTGTGCCGTACAGGGACTCGAAGCTGACCCGCCTTCTGCAGGGTGAGCAGCTGGCCGTCGCTGCCTACTTATGTAGCTTAGGCTGTTTGCCGCTGTGCCTGTGACCAGAAGGTTTCTGGTTTAAGTCCCATGGCTGGCAGTGTGACTTCACTACTGGGTCCATGAGCAAGACCCTTAAGCCTCAGTTTCCATAGAGACTGAATGACCCTGATCACGTGAAAATGTACATTGATTTGCATAAAAATGCCTGCTAAATAATGCTCTAGCCCAGGGAACCATATTTAGTGTAATGCTATTTGCCATGTTGTTTTTGTGATGGGGAATTGAGACTCTTAATTTGTTACCACCTTTACTGGCTTTTATTGTGAAGTTGTACTTTGGATTTTTTTTAATCATTTTCAAAATGCTTTCTTAGGCTGTTTTTCCTGACCTAGAGCAGAGAATTATTTTAAAAACTCATATCTGTAAATGGGTTTGTTCATTTTAAAAGGTTTATTTCTGCTGTGTACTCTGCATTCCAGTCAGTTTTGATGATTCCTGATTTCCCGTCCTGGGGTTGTGCTAATGCAGTAAATCATCATTGCACCGTTGAGCCGTGTGACACGGTGACATTTTCCACCCTGACTCCCAACATATCACGTGGTTAGACACAAACGCCGTCCCACGTTTACCCTCACATCAGATTCTCTGGGAGGCAACAGTCACACACTGATGATCGCCTGCGTCAGCCCCGCGGACTCCAACATGGAGGAGACCATCAACACGCTTCGCTACGCGGACCGTGCCCGCAAGATCAAGAACAAGCCCGTGGTCAACGTGGACCCACGCACGGCCGAGATGAAGCACTTGCGGCAGCAGGTATGCGCATGTCCAGGAATGGCCCGAAGGAGAGCCCGGCTGGGCAGATTTACTCCGAGAAGGCTAGGCAACTCATTGCTAATAAGTCCATAGTGGGACAGTAAATGCAGTTTTGCGACTGTCAGTACCATTGAGATTCTTGCTGTTAACAGTGCAGAGGCATAGATGCCCACGATTACCCAACCAGCTGCCCTTTCCTTCAGCAGATGCAATCAGTCTGTCCACCCATCCGATTAATGGTCGGATAAGATGATGAGATATTGATCCCAAAATTCACACCAGTAATGTAGGTAAAATGTAACCAAGCAGTTTACAAACATCCGGATTAAGGTTAAGTAAATAAGCAGGTGTATGTGCAATACAAAAAAGGGGTAGCGCTGCACTTTCCTTATGGCAATATGCCCAACATATGCCAGGGCAGGTATAAAGACGGACTTTAATGGCACCGAAACTTCCTAGCGATCGGGAAGGGTGGCTTGAGTCGTTCCCGCATTCCATGCCATGGCAGGAAGTGATTCCCTAGAGATTCCGGCTTGTGAATCCTCCCCTCGTGTGATTGGTCTTTCAGGTGCAGGAGTTGCAGGTGATGCTGCTGCATGCCCGTGGGGGTGTGCCACAGGTGCTGTCTGGGTAAGTGTCATGATGGACATCACTGGCTGGGGGAGGGGGGGGTCTAAACTCCGGTCTGCTTTCTTTTGGGGGTCCCTGTTTAATGGTAATAGGGGAACTTGCAGCTGTTTTTTTTTTATGATGCCCTTTTGTGGCCTGGCTTATGTCTTACGACATGTACTGTATTTACTGAGGAAGGCGTCCTGGTCTCCTTCATGGTCCCTGTCTCTTGGTCCTGCTTCTGCACAGGGTGGAGCCTGCAGGAAATGTGTCTGACATCCTGGAGAAGAACCGCAGCCTCCAGGATGAGAATAGCAAGCTGAGCCGCGAGCTGAGCGAAGCCGCGAGCCAGACGGCCCTCATGTTTGAGCGCATCATCATGGTGTGTCCCTGAACCCCCTGGTCCTGCCCCTTGGGCATCATTAGCCAATCATATCCCTCATGTTTGAGCGCATCATCATGGTGTGTCCCTGAACCCCTGGTCCTGCCCCTTGGGCATCATTAGCCAATCATATCCCTCATGTTTGAGCGCATCATCATGGTGTCTGAGCCCCGCCCCCACACCTCATTAGCCCTCATGTTCAAACACATCATAGTATGTCTGAGCCCCCTGACCCCTGCTCGCCAGGCCTGATTAGCCAATCCATAGCCCTCAAGTTTTTGAGTGCATTATCACACTGCGTGTCTGAGCCCCCTGGCCCCAAGCCCTGGGGCCACATTAGCCAATGGCATTGCAGACTTGATATTGCCAGAATGCCGGTCACGACATTGTAATGGTTGTATCAAGCATGACCTTGCCTGTCTGGGCTTTTTGTTGCCATGGAGACCCTTCTTGAGAGTGGTGGCTGGTGAGGAAGTCGTCTAGGTCACTGGTTTTATAGTTGCTGCGGTGAAAATGTCTCCTTTTTTCCATGGGCTTCTTCAGTGTCACTTTATTTCCCACTTACCCACGCCTATGGTGTGTTTCACATGTTCTATGTGAGTATGAATGTGATCCTGCTGTTTTAGTTTAACAGCAACACGGGACGTGTCCTTAGAGCATAGCTATGGAAACCCCAGGAACTATAAGCGTCTAATCCTGCTGGTTATGTGTTACCCGTGTTTCCAGACGGAGCAGGCCAACGAAAAGCTGCAGTTGAAGCTGGAGGGGCTGAAGCAGCATGCCGCGTGAGTGACACCCCCCACCACCACCCTTCAAAATAATGGTTCTATCCATTTGCACTCACTTTGATTGTTACGGCTATATTAAGACTTTCTCAATGGTCACACTTGATTGTTGTGTAACTCGTCCTGTGGCTGGTAAAATATGATATTTACTAAAGTACATATACATGTACCTATGCTAATATGTACGTACTGCAGATCAACACTGATGAGCAATGGTTTGTCTTTGCACCTGTCAGTTTTATGAAAATATTAAGCCAGGCTTAGATAATCAAGCTGGCTGTCTGGGTCTGAGGTCAAGCTGGGGATATGAATTTCTAAATGTCAGACGAGATCGTGGCCGGCTGGCTAACCTGCACGATCTGTCAGCAGCGACTCCCCAGTTCTTAAAATATTAAAACTCATCTAGTGTTGAGATGAAGTCAGCGGAGTCCTGCTGTCTGCGATCAGACAGTTAATAAAATGTAGCGTCTGACTTCGTCTGTTTCAGCTGGGAAAATGAAAAGTAAAACGAGCAGATTCCCAGGCAGTTGAGCGAGTTCTGACCAAAGAATGAACTGTGTGCAGCTGCAGGCTGGATCTGCAGAGCCTGGTGGAGACCCTGGAGGACCAGCAGCTGAAGGAGAACGTGGAGGTGATCCGAAACCTGCAGCAGGTCATCATGCAGCTAGAGGTATGTCAGACTCCTCCCCGGCCTGTCTGGGGTAGTTCAGGCCCAGTCCTTACTGAGTCTCGTACAGTGAGTCGAGTTTTCCTGTCTATTGCAGGATGAAAGTGCTGGAATAGCAGCCTCGATTGAAGCCATGGCCTCCCAAGAGGATGACCATGAGATTGGCCCAGCTGGAGAGGCGGGGGAGGGAAGTCCCATGGATGGGTGCTCTATGGTGGGGCGTATTCCTCTTCCTTTGTTGTTCTCCGTATTCTCCCCATTGTTGTATTCCATTTTACCCGCCCTTGAAGTTCAGTTCTCCTCCTGTTATTTTGATTCCTGTTCATGCCGTGCATTCATCTCTCTCTCCCTCACTCCCTCAGCAGCCACCATCTGGCACAGCCGCAGATAAATCTTCAGCCGAAGCATTCACCACCCAGCATGCCCTGCGCCAGGCTCAGATGTCCAAGGAGCTCATCGAGCTCAACAAGGTCCTGGCCCTGAAGGAGGCCTTTGTCAGAAAGATGTGTCAGAACGACAGCCACCTGGAGCCCATGCAGTCAGAGCATCAGGTAGGAGCTGGTTGTATTGCTCTGAGGTGTGATTGGACGGTTGTTGGTTCAAATCCATTGGTCATCCGAAGGTTGTTGGGTCGAATCCCTGGATGACCCTTCCTCCCAACAGGAGAATATGAAGAGCCTTCAGACATCTGTTGAGTCGCTGCAGAAGGAGAAGGAGGATCTAATTTTTGCCCTCCATTCTGCAAAGAAGGATACTAACCAAGCCAAGTAAGGCACCCCCACTCTACAGCCATTGCCTGTTCTTTAATTACCCAGCAATCGGCAAGTGCCCCAGGTCTCCCCCCCCCCCCCGAGGAGTTTTAGAATGGTGAGGCATAGGTGGATCAATGAGACTTTACACTGAAGAGCCATTTTAGCGTGCTTTGACATTGCTTTTAAGTCAGCAGTCCACGGCATAGTACGTTTAAGGTTGCCTGTAAATGAATTGGGCTGTTTGGATGGTACACTCTTGCATGCATGATGAGGATGACGTGTTGTGGCAGGTAAACTGGTGTAGCATTTGGCGTTTCTCAATGCAGTCCTCAGGAACCCTCAGACAGTCCAGGTTTTTGTTCCCTCCCAGCTTCCAGAACACTGTATTCCAGGTTCAAATGTGTTGAGAGGGAGCAAAAATGTTAACCTTCTGGGGATCTGGAAGGACTGCTTTGCGGAACTCTTGTTTAACAGACGGCGCGATACTGCCACGCTTGCGGGTCTTAAACTCCAAACATTGGTGGTTATGGAATATCAAAGGCAGAAGGGCGTCTCAGCCACCTGCTTTCACTGTACGTGACGACCCAGGCTCAGCGAGCAGCGCCGGAAGAGGCTGCAAGAGCTGGAGGGTCAGATCTCAGAGCTGAAGAAGAAGCTGATGGAGCAAGCCAAGCTTCTGAAGATGAAGGAATCGTCGCTGCGCAACGTGGCCAAGCTCAACCAGGAGATCCAGGTAGGCCGACCCAGGGGTATAGCAGTCCTACACATGTCCTTGAATAGACCTTGACACTCTCCCTGTTCTCTGTCTGGATGGGGCGCAGGCCATGAAATCGCAGCGCGTGCAGCTGATGCGCCAGATGAAGGAGGACTCTGAGAAATTCCGTCAGTGGAAACACAAGAAGGACAAGGAGGTGCTGCGGCTCAAGGAGAAGGTAGCACCCCCTGCTGTCTACTGAGCAGGCCTCAGACTAAGCTTAGCTAACATCAAATCAAATGTCCGCTCGGCTATCTTGGGTCTGAACCCCCCTTTGTTCGCAGGACCGCAAGCGGCAGTATGAGATGCTGAAGCTGGAGAGGGACTTCCAGAAGCAAGCCAATGTCCTGAGGAGAAAGACTGAGGAGGTGAGCTTCTGTCATGCCAGTGTGACTCAGAGGGTTTCCTTATCAGTCATGCATTGCTGGAGATGTCCTGCATGTAAGATCCAAAAGTGTTGTTGGGTCCCAATGTGGGAATCTGATGATATAGCGAAGTTCTGCAGCTTTCTGGTCAGTATTTGAGTTATTTTCTGTGTCCTTATCTGACACGTGTACCCAAAGTTAATTACAGTTCCGCCATCACGTTATTCCTTAACCTACAACCTACCAGCGCACATTTATCGACCCAGTGCGCATAAGAATGTCGCAGTGATGCGCCCCCCTCCCCCCAGGCCGCAGCCGCAAATAAGCGCCTGAAGGATGCCCTTCTGAAGAGGAGTGAGGCCGCAGAGAAGCGCAAAGACACACAGAACCGTGGGATGGAGGGTGCGGCCGCAAGGGTGAAGGTACCGGCAGCCTCGCCACCGTGACTTGGGGGTGTGCATGCCTGCGGCCTCAGGGACCCGCTGATCCCTGTCTCGCGGCCCTCAGAGCTGGCTGACTAACGAGGTGGAGCTGCTGGTGAGCACAGAGGAGGCACGGCGGCACCTACACGACCTGCTGGAGGACCGTAAGATCCTGGCGGAGGAGGTCTCGCAGCTCAAGCAGAAGCTGGAGGCTGGGGAGCGCCCCACCGCCAAGGTCCGCGTAAGTGCTCCCAGGGACAAGGTGGAAGATTTTCCCGGCCAGCCCGTGTCCTGCCTTTCAGCCGGCTCTCCCTCTTAAGGATTAATCTAATAATTGACCGGGCCCTGATCTGCTTACTGCTCTGCTCTCAGCGCCGGACTTTCACAGTCGCCGAGCTGGAAAGCCAGGGTGAGCGGGAAGCTTCTCTGGGGAAGCAGGTGGAGAACCTGGAAACGGAGATGGGCCTCAGGTAAGTCTGTGGCTGCCATCGCCGGATACCCCCCCACCCCCCGTGCTTTGTCAGAGCATCCGTGTCTCTCTTACCCCCTCCCTTTCAGGAGCGCCCAGATCGCTGACCTGCAGCAGAAGGTCCTGGACGCTGATAACGAGGGCAGAGTGAAACAGCGCTGGGACAGTATCACCAGCCTGCCAGAGGCCAAGTGCGCCCTCAAGTTTCTCATGTCTGAGGTCAGCCAGTTGGCGGGGGTTGTGGGGGGCTCTCAGACTTGATTCCGCCACATGTTAAGTGCAGTTTCTTTTATTCCGCTCTGCATGTGGCATTTGAATGTTCTATGGTGAATGTAGTGTGTTTTAATAAAATGCTACCTACAATACTGCCTGACCCATGTTTAGGGTTTATAATACAGCACTGTCAGTCCTAGAAAAAGAACATAAGAAATATATTCATCATTATAATTGCAGAGCTTAAGTTTTTGGTTTCCTATGCCTGGAAGAATGTTGTAGCGCAACTTACTGATGACCCTTGCGATGTGGCAATTGTATATGCGTGAAATACCATGTCAATAATGACATGACACGTCATACTAGCCTGTCAGGGCGACTTTTGCAGTGGGTTTTGATTTATTTTTCTGTCTCCTTGAGCAGCTTGTGTCTGCCAAGGTTGGCAGCGCCAAACTCGAAAGTGACCTGAAGCAGGAGAAGGCCAGCTACTCAGACCTGCAGCGAACACTATGCGATGAGCGCAAGCTGATGTCCACCATGGACATGGAGCACCAGGCACGACTGGTGGAGCTGGAACAGCAGCATCAGGAGAAGGTGTGGTGGCCAGCTGGATCTCCTGGGCGTGAAGGCTTCCAGCCCCCATCCTCCCCGGTTCTCCTAAACTATCCTGAGACTAAGAGAACATCCACGATGTATCAGTGCTATATGGCAGGGCTTTCCAGCCTCCGGTCTGTTCCACTTGGCCGTGAAAATGCTAGTTATTTTGGGAGAGGGGGCGTTAATTTCCAAAAATAAACTATATACTTAACAAGCCACACCAATCTTTTTTCTGTCACAGCACACCATAAGGTTGCAGAACTGCCCTGGCATTCATGCATGCTCAAGAAACAGGCGGTAGCAATAGTAAGGATAAGTTGGCAAATAAGCTATGATATTGACATTGTCCTGTTAATCATGCGAAATCCCCCCCCCCCATTCTGAAATTTTTGCACAATGTATGCCAGTCTGGGGTCTTAGAGAGGCTGGGAGCCCCTGCTGCCTGCATACCTGAATGATCTAGGTTAGGAAAGCCCCTCGACCCTCCGTTGACTGGGTTTAGGCTAGAGGAATGGACCTGTAGTCTGACAGTGGTGCTCTGGCGACCAATAAGAATGCATCCCTCGTTCCTACAGGTCCTGTATCTACTCGGCCAGTTACAGAATAAACCCGTGGTACCCGAGGTAACGGAGGATGCAGAAGAGGAGGACATGTTGAAACGAGAGCGTGAGCTTCTCCAGCGTCTGAAGTTCCAGGTGAGTCAGTCCCCCGGGTCTGCCTGGAGATCGGCTTAAGTGGTACCTCGTTAACCTGACCCTGGGGGGCTGTCTGTCGGCAGGAGGACGAAATCGAGAAGATGAGGGAACTCAGCGAACAGAATCAGAAGTTGATGGAGGAGAATGAGCAATTCAAGCAGGTGTGGATAGAATGACTTGTGTGTGCATCGCGAAGGAGCGTAACGGTTCAGCTGCTGGATACTGGACTCACTTTTGGCTAGTGGTTATGGATCTAGACTCAAAGGCTGCCAGGTTCAGTCCCAGGACATAGACCTCGGTCTAATGCCCCTAAGCAAGCCCACTTAACGAACCTAAATTATCGCTGTTTAATTGGACTCTTATGTTAAAAGTAGCTGGGGAAACGGCCCCAGAATAAGGTGGTTTGGGGTTGATAATGTATCTCCTTGCACCCCTGATCTCTGCTTTGCAGAAAATGATACTATTGGAGGTAACCAGTGGGAAGAAGATGAACAGCCTGCTGATGGCGTCGGCCCCATCGCCAGACTCGTCCTTCGAGTATGTGCCCCCCAAGGTGAGGCTGCCAGGCAGCGTGGCGGAGGAGCACTCTGATCTCGCCGTGCCCGATCTGATCGGCCCTTTCCTCTCCCCCTGAAGCCCAAAGGTCGTCGGTTCACGACTGCCAAAGCCTCTAGCCTCGCCTCCACCATCAACATTGACGAGCTGGTGTCTCCATCCGATTCTGAAGAGGACGATGACGTTTGGATCCCTGAAAACAAAGGGAGGCCTCGCAGGAATTCTCGGAAGACGTCAAAAGTGATTGGGGTAAGAGCTGCTGGATTCGTCCTAGAAACCTGGCCTGGTCACCCAGCCGGGCCGTGGGCATGTTTCAGGCCGTTTTTCTTGCTCGAGTTTGTGAAACTCCTATTGTTCGTTTCTGCAGTGTACCTGCAAAGGGCGCTGTAGTAACAAGCTGTGCCGCTGCCGTAAAGGGCAGATGACCTGCGGCGAGAACTGTCAGTGTGACCAAGAGAAGTGCTGCAACATGAAGACGGCGCATCCCACCGTGGTGAGTGTGAACGCCAACCAGCCTGCGCACACCTCAATAACACGCGTGCACTACTAGATCTGAGTCACTGGGGCTCTGCTTCTGCGAGACGTTATGGGAATGGAGTGGAGGACATCCAGCATTTTTATACTCGCTGCTTAAACTCCAGCTAGTTGAGCTTTTGAGGTCTGGGTTTTGATTCCTCTTCTCCATTTACGGTCCAGGAGTCGAGCGAAATGGAAGATGGATCAAAAGACTCCATTCCTACCCCTCACGACCCCACTGCTGTGAGCCCTGGCGACTCCACCTTCTTCAAGCCCCCCTGTGTCACCCCCACCATGAAGGTATCGGCGATCCCCCATTTGTGTAGGGTCCTGTAGATGAGGGGGGGTGCTCATGGCGGTGTAGCGGGGTTATCATAAGTCGTCATTACAAACGTGGAAAGTCATGGAATATTCAGGCATTTTGTAACATGTTATAGTTACAATTCATCAAAATTGTTACTTTTTCCATGCAGTATTTTTCTTCATCGGGTTATTTCATGCATTTCCTGTAATGCATGAGTGGTTATTAGTCAATTGATTTTTCAGCACCCATCTTATACCCTCACCACTCAACAACTTGCAATCACATGTCAGATATTCCGTGTCACACGCCTGCCTTTGTTCGCAAGAATGCCAGCAAAATGTACATTTCCAGGGCTTTGGCTTGAAGACGACGACTTTAAAGACTGGCTGTTGAGAGTAGAGGACGGAACAGCTAAATGCGAAGTTGGTGTAACTGCCATTGATCTGTCAGTTGTTATAGGAGAGCGAGCCCCTCGTAGCCAAGCAAATGGAAACTGATGGATTTAAAATACCACTGCTGCTTATCATCCAACAGTGCGGTTATCGATATGGGGCGCACAGGGCCCCTTTCCGGGAAGGTGGCAGTTCATGCAGGAAGTTCATGTGCAGGCCGCCTGTCCCCCCCCCCCTCCCCCCACTGCAGGTGCTGAAGGAGATCGGGGACATGAGTCAGCTCCCCGTGGACCTAAAGCTGGAGAGGAAGCCGGCTGCGCTGGACGAGGATGATGAGGAGCGCAGCACCACCAGTATCCTGAAGAAGAAGCGTACCCTCAGCAACATCAGCCAGATCAGCTTCTTCTCGGCGTGCACACCGATCCGGGAGGAGACCTGAGGGACGGTCGCTCCTCGGCATCTTTGCACGTCGTCCCTTTCCTGTTTTCATGTCTGTGCTGTGGCGTCAGAAAGTAACGGCAGTAGGTGTTTTCCCCTCGTCTTTGAAGATAAGTGGAACCTGCAGTTGCACTAACCAGTCTGTGATATCTTAATCAATTTTGATGTGGTTTGGTAATTATGGAAACCAGTCAAATAAAATAGTAATAAAGTAATAGTACTTGAAATGTACATAGAGAGTCTTGTGAATACTGTTCTTGATGAATCACAGTAAAACTTTCTCCTAGACATCTGTACATGCATGTTCACGTTATGAAATTAATAAAAATGATCTTTTTATTCTTATTTGTGCAATTTTAAAGTAGCTTTGGGCAGGTAACTTCTTACTTTGGTTTATTTACTGAAGTATGCAAATAAGGAGGAGCAGGAAAAACTTAACTTCAAACACCAAGGTGCTGAGTTGCTTAACGTCAGTTGTGTGTACAGGTTGTGATATACTTTTGAAGACTAAGGGACCTCGCATATAGCAAATCCTCAAAAAACATGACTAGTTTTTTTTTTTTGGTCCTCACTACTTCAAATTAAATTTTTATAAACTGGATGCAATCAAAAAAGTGAAAAGCCTAAGGCCTTGTATTTTGTTTGGTTAATTATGGTTAATGTTGGGGCTGGGTGTCATGTGTGCGATTAGGATTTTCCCACCATTGAAATGAATGGACAGTTCTCACTAAGGAATAAAAATGTACTGTGTGTGTGTGTGTACAGGGGTTGGGCAATGAAACAAATGCCAGGTAGACGTCTTATTAGTATGGTGCGGGGCTTCCTTTTACAGCTAGTACAGCATCAATTCGTCCTTGAAATGACAGATGTGTGTCCTGTACAGCAGCCCTAGGGATTTTGAGCCATTCTTGTAGAACTGTGGCCAGGTCACTACCAGGTGATGCTGGTGGAGGAGAATGTTGGGCGTAACCCTCTGCTAAAACACCCCAAGGTGGCTCAATAATATTCCGATCTGGAGACTGTGCAGGTGTAACCCGTCTTTACTGCCGGTTAGCTTCTCTATATGTTCTCTGCGTTGTGTGAATCAAAAGACGACCCGAGCTGCCAAATGGCTGACCGGTGTAGTTTATTCCTGAATATACAAAAGAACTTAAGTACAGCACATGAGGAGTACGTTCACCACACATCCTCTCCTCAGCAAGGCTTCCCGCTGACTGAGACAGAATGTACTAAAATACGCTCACATAGCAGATAAAATGTAATCAAAATATTTCCTCCGTATTATCATATAGGCAACATTTTATATTACCATTACAATACTCTTATTAAACTTATTCACTCTTTAACCGGCAGCGATAATTTATAAAACATAAAGTAATGACAATAAAGCTACAGTATATACATAAAACACAAAACTAGCAATTATTACAAAAGAATTACATAAAACAATAACCTAGTGCTAACATACCTGAATATACAAAAGAAGACTTCAGTACAGCACATCCTTAACGGACAAAAACTATTACGAAGCTCCGTTAGCTTAGCGCGGACTGCTAATCAGTGTGATCTTACAAGAATGTGCCGAAAAGTCTGTATATTCACTCGTATATTGTTATAAACACAGCAGAATGCATTGCGGCTTAACATCTTTCTTATAGTTTTTATGCTTGAAAATACATGGTATATGGTAAGAACACCAACATATATGGCAAGCCGTTTTAGCTTTAATTCATTTTTAGAGGATATCACATTATTCACATATTCAGTTCTAACTAGTTAGAATGCTAATACTTGATATCAGAAATTCTATTTAGGAATTGTTGAAATTCCAATTCCTGATATCGGAAATTACATTTTAGCTAGTAAGATTCAAAAAAATATTCTCATTTATTTCAGTGGGAGTTAGAATTTTAACTAGTTGAAATGTCAATTTCTAATACCAGGAATTCAAATTCAACTGAACAAAAATATAAACACAACACTCTTGTTTTTGCTCCCATTTTTCATGAACTGAACTCAAACATCGGAAAATTTTTCTACATACACGAGACCAATTTCTCTCAAATATTGTTCACAAATCTGTCTAAATCTGTGTTAGTGAGCACTTCTCCTTTGCCAAGATAA
>JAODKM010000059.1:2518975-2529794 GCA_026780845.1 Petrocephalus sullivani | reverse complement strand
AGAGAGCTCGGCTCACTTCTATATTGACGACAACATTGTACAGAAAGTAGCTAAGGTTTGTCAGAAATGTCGCTAGACGCTTTTTGAAAAAAAAAGTCGCTAAAGGGGTCTGAAAAGTCGCTAGATCTAGCGACAAAGTCGCTAAGTTGGCAACACTGCTCTGTCTCGCGGAGGAGCTAATTTGTGTGTATCTGTGTGAAACACACATAGGAAAAAAAGAACGACAGAAAGAACTGCTCCCCCCCAGCCGCGACTCGGCTCCCATCGTTCATGTTTATGAGCCGTTCAAAAGAATCGGTTTGTTCGCGAACGTCACAACTCTAGCCCGCTGCCACCGAGAAAAACATCCAGACTGGCGGAGACATGTGGATAGTGTGCTGGCGCTCATCTCCAGTCACAGACTGTTTTAAAAGGTGCTACCTGCCAGCAAGCAATTTCACAAATTCTATTAGCCTACATTATCGGATATATTTATCGGAACAATAAAAATGATCTCATTTTACCATATTGGCCGACAGTCTATCGGTCCGATAAATATCGTGCATCCCTAGTATTTGGTGTTCCTGATTGGCTGGGAGCTGGGAGGGAGCAAAAACGTGGACTGTCCAGTGTTCCCTGAGGACTGGTCTGAGAAACACTGTTCTAGTGGATAGATTGTTAATGAACTAACATAACTTGTTAGTTAGTCAGGCATGATCACCAGTGACCTGAAACGGCATAATTTTTCACAGCACAAAGCCTCTTTGCAAGAGATCGTTATAGCATGGAGACTTTCCCACAGAAAGTTTAATTTGAGAGAACTAAAGACTGCCTTATGGGACAAACACCCCCTAAGAAGATTGGGTGATGCAGAGAGGGGGCGGGAGGGAGGGGTTTGTGGGAATTTCATCTCCTGTCAGGGGTCTGAATGTTTTCAGTTTCTACAAAACGACTTCCATGTGATGATGGTGTGCTTATTCGCATAGCTACATGCTAACAGTCATCAATCCTGCACCAAGCCTAATGCAGGTGAAATAGACACACTTCAGGTTACTCCCCGTGTCCCTGCAGTGTCAACAGTAATAAATCAGTGTCTGTCATGGGTCGACTGCTTTTAAGAATCTTTTCTGCTGATAGAAACTCAGGGCTTCTAAGTATGCAAGGGAGAATGGCACTATATGAATCTTTGAGAGATGGATTGTTTTGCCTGATAATTCAGATTTGTGATAGGCACACGATGACAGTCACATGTCATATAAAACATACCTGTCACTGGATTAGCGTAAATTAGCATTATTTTAAACTTTGTAACCAACTATGTTGTCTGATGTGTGTGAAATGGTCAGTTCTAAATTATGCATGTTTGTTGTTGGGTGGAAAGCAGAGGCAGAACTTTTATTTGAACTTTTCAATTATTAACGGGTCTTATGGCATTCATTGTGCTGGTTATCTGGCCACATTAATCTCACAGTGCTTGTTGAGAGCACTGAGACAGGGGAAGAACAAGATTATGATGTATGAATTCTAACTAATCTTTGTCAGATTACTGCCTGTTTGTCTTTGGCCACCTGACCTGCAATAGTTCAGTGTTTATTTGTTTAAATAATGTAATGTGAATTTTCATCCCAATACAATATCTACCTTTTCTAGTCAAATATTTCAGTACTGCAAACTTTAGCCCTTCTGTACTCATTTGATGCTTTTTGTTTTTAGCACTGAAGGTGTGAGATAGTAAGTCCATTTTCCCAGAACTCTGCAAGAAAGTAAAAACCAAAAAGTGATTAATCTGATGCCAATAAAATATTTGTCATTCAATATTAGCATCTGCATGTTACAGGTTCTTCATTCGGTGGGTGGAGAAACGTCTTTTTTTTTTTTGGCTTCGTAATGCCGTTACACCTATTTCCATGTGGTAATATGATTAAATCCCGAAGCCTTTGTCCCCTTGGCAATCTCATCCGACGGGATGTCTATCCGATCATGGAAAAACACAAGCTCTCTCGCAGTTGACGTTACTAGGAGTGACTGAAGTGAAAATCCTTGTATGACAAAGGGTATGGCACTGGTGATCACAGCCTTGGGGTATTGAGGCGCGTCACCCGAAATCACAATGACGAGCCTTTTGTAGTCTTCCCTTAATGTCAGAGTGCTTCACACACCACAGTGTTCACCTTCAATTTACATAGACCTGACCCGGGGTGTGGTCTGGTCTTGTTGTCTTCAGAAAAAATGTCTCCGAAATGAGGAGGTTCTTGCAGAGCAATGCCAGGACCTGGTGCTGTGTTGTCACGGCGACGATGAAGTGGAACCTGACTGCGCATGCTGTTCGCATGCCCACAGTCCAACTCTCCTGTGATGCTGACATGCTGGTCATTACTGCTAGTTTCCCTTTACTGATGCCAGGTGCACCTGCATTCCCGCCCAGATCCAAATCAATAATTGGGGGCATGACCTAGCGAGTGGGTCCATGTATTGGCTCGCTGACCCCGAGTAATTGGCTCATCCTGACGACTCTGGCAGTTAGACTGTGTGCCCACGGTATCTAGGTCCTTCTCATCAGTTGAGTCATTGTCATCATGTATTTAAAAATGATGCATGGCTCAGCGGGTTAGGACGATGTGCTTGTGATTGGAAGGGTGTCTGTTCAAATCCCAGCATTAGCAGAGTGATTTCACTGCTGGGCCCATGAGTAAGGCAGGGATTAGCGGATCTGTTTGTCTTTCAAAAAATGCACAATTGCTTTAGCTAAAAGCATCTGCCAAATAAACAGAATTATAAAATGTAAGCATCAGCTGGATACCTGTGGCTAGGTAGCCATCAGGGTGACCGTCACTGTGTAGTGTTCAGCGGTCTGTCGGAACCCTTTCTGAGCAGCTGTAAGCTATAGTTTTACAGATACCTAGGTTCTCTTGATAAGCCTGAGTCCCCTGTTTTAATTAAACCTAATTTGAGTGATATGTCAGTTAATTGGTTTATTTGATATGCTTGCGTTAGCCACAGAACTGATACTTCTGTTGACCAGTTATCAAGTATTCCCACCATCCTAATTCAGGTTAAGCCCATAATAGCAGAGACTTGAACCAAAAACCTTATGGTTACAAGGTCATGCTCTTCACCACCTAGTGTGTACTGCTGAGCCTACCTCGGCAGTGATGACAGCAGATCATTGCAGGCTTGTCTTTGCTGTGCAGTCTGTGGTTTTACCAGGTGATGCCATTTTCATTCGGCAACACAAATCTTTCCCTGTCTGAGTTTTTACGTCTCATGACACTGAGCATGTCTGGAGTGGCTCCTTGCTGCATTGTTGCACATGAAGAGAGATGACTTCCTGCCTACTCACTCTCTTGGGATTCTCAAATGCAGCGAGCGGTGCGTAAAGTGGAGTCATCAGGCGTAACGTTTGCTGATCAGTCACGGTAGGTGGTGGGTGAAAAGCTGAACATAAATAGCATCAGTAAGGTGAGTCAACCAAACGTTTCGTTCTCGTTCTACATAATATAGATTGACGAAGTGTGTGACTTCACCTGATGTTTCACAGTGCTAAATGTTATTCGATGATGAAGACTTAGACATGGCTTAGAGGGAAAACTGAGAAAATGTTGGGAATCAAAAGAGTTATGTAAAGGGCTGCATGAAGAGAGGCCTGAAGCTCCTTTGTGTCACATTTATTGGACATTGTGTTCATTCATCTGACTTTTCCGAAGAACTCTGCCCTGACATTAAGCATGATCTTGAGCAAGAGGGAGAACGAGACTGGGTTCTTAAAATACCCCTATTCATAACCAGACAGTATGCGTGTCATACATGCAGGATGTAGTCCTCCGTATAATTTAAGCTCTCAAACTCCTACACATCTCACCAACGCTTTGAACATGAATTCAACAGCAGTATAATCATCATTTAAGGAGCTGGCATTTTTTGTTACTGTATTATTTTAAGGTAAGCTACACATTCCTCTAAAGTAATTTTAAACTAGGTAAAGTTTTTATTGATCGTCCAGCCAGTTTCTTGCAACATTTTGCAGATCGTTTTGAGAATTAAAAAAAACAATGGTTAATGGGTCCTAGTGTATATGTTTGCTAATGATTCATAGTGTATATGATTGCTAATGATTCATAGGGTATATGATTGCTAAATGTTAATGTGCTGAATCTCAGTGAGGGCTTTTTCTAAACCCCTTATTAATTGACTGTATGATACAATATACCAGACCAGGATAACTGGTGACATAATGTAGAGGCATATTATACCCATATATACTATAAAAAGTGGAATATAACTAAATATCTGTGCAGCTAGTTTTGCCGCTAATGTTAGCTAGCTATTTTAGGACTTAGCCTTAGTCAAGTAACTATTTAAATGTCTCTTGAAGCATATCAACAACAGTACATGATATATCCTACAGACGCTGGAATTCTGAATCTAAGATCTGCTTCCCCGGGTATTTGTAGGGAGGGGATCCTGTATCTTTGGAAACGGGCGGAATATCAGGAAAGTATTTGTGGCCCACATTGGGCTTACTGCATTGGGCCTGTCCAAGTGTGGTGTGATTTTTGTCACATGATGACCTCTCCATTGTACGGGAGGGGTGGAGCAGCAGGTGGAACAGCCATCTCTATTTGGCTCTGCTTCAAGTGAAGGTGGCCTGATGTCATTCTGTGGGTCCGTTATTGGCTGCCAGAGCAGGTGAGACCTCTGACCACGCCCACCACATCTCCAAGAGCTCCTCCCCTCCACTGCTGTAGCCCAGGACAAAATTTATGCAGAACCAGAACTCCTGATACTATTTGGTAACCCCAAGTCTTTTGCCCTTGCTAAAAAAGTAACAGATATAGACCAGTGGTCTACATCATAATGCTAGGCAGGCAAACAGCAGTTAAAAAAAGAAAGAAACAGATTATAAATCACATATGGCAGGTGACAAGTGAGTGCGGGCGATTTTCAAAGCTCAGCTGACTCAGCACAGCTTGCAAAATCTGCCTGCTAAACCCTCCGATGTAAAGCAGCTTGGCAAGATGGATGACTGCAGTGTCAAGTGTCAGACGCACATGTGACACTTCCGCATTAAAGCCCGTACCTGGGGGATCTGAGGTGTTATGAAGGGGACTGGAGCTAGCGGTCACAGCGTTAGCTGCTGCAATTAACTAAAGCACTTTTACCATTTTTGTGCATGTGTAACATGGGGCAGTGGTGGCCTGCTAGTTAGGGACTCTCACTTGTTTCCTAACCAGAAAGGTACCACTGAGGTACTCTGAGCAAGATACTGCTCCCTAGGTGCTGAATTAGCCACCCACTGCTATGTCACAAATGGGTTAAATGCAGAGGACACTTTTCATTGTTGTCCACTGTGCATACTTGTGTTTTAAGAATTTTGTATTTGTGTGCTGATATTTATTTGTATTAATATTGAAGACTAATTTAATGACACAATTAAGATTATTTCCCATCATTTAGGTATCTTCCTCATCATTTAAATGTTGTCAGAATTCTATAGAAACCCTGACACCCCTCTGGACTATCAAGTACCTTACAAAGAGGATTGTCTTTCACTGTAATGTTTATAAACTTGAAAAACACCTTGAAGGCCATTGAAGGATATGGCCTGGTCCTCTGGTCACAGAACGGAGAACCAGCTTGCTGCATGTGTATGTATGGAATAGCTGGGGTGCCTCTGAACAGAGGTTTGGGAACAGAAGTAGTGTTCTTCTAGCTACCCAACAAGATAACAGCATTTTTGGAGAACATAAGAAGTTTTTGTTAATGTTTATTGTTGTAGTGTTAAATTGTGTTTTTCTCTGAGCAAATGTACGCTTAATGCCAAGATAAGTAGCTTTAAACTATTTCTTCAACTGCCTAAGACTTTTGTGCAGTACTGTATGTTCAAATATTCTTCATAGAGTGTTATTTGGGGGTAGTGTGTGGCTCAGCAGGCTAAGCTTCTGTGTAAAAAGAAGGCCACGGATTTGACCCTGGCATTGGCAGAATAGCCAAGTCTGTGGCCCCTTGTACAAGGCTCTTACCCCCCAGCCCCATAAGGGGCTGCCCTTCGCCGGCAAGTTTGCTCTCACCTATATCTGTCATGGGGAGCAGAATGGAGTAGGCATGAATGGATCGATAAGATGTCATTATTATTTCTCACAATGCATGCCAGAGACCCCCCCCCCCCACTGTAAATTTTGTGATATTCAGGGACAGTAAAGATGACTAACCTCGCTGTTGCTGGTAGCACATTGCCACAGTGTTGTGGCAACACGGTTCAGCTGCTAAAACATTGCCGCAGCAGCACAGGCCGCGTTAGTGAGAGGACTGTGCGACTGCGGACATCCATTGGAGGTAACTGCGTGCATGCAGAGGAGGCCTTGACTTGGCAGTTCAAATGGAGCAGATGTGTTTTATTATGCAGCAGGGGAACAGCATTGAATACAAGCAAGACTCTTCTTCTTCTCCCGCAGCTTAATACTGGGAAGCAGGAAATGGAAAACACGGTGACGGTAATCAGGTTTGAGGATCACCGTGAACCCCTGATTATGATTCAATCAGTTTCATCAAATATTATTCCAAAAGGATGTTGTTTGACCATATCTGTGTGAATCAGGGCTTTGTCTTACACTAGAAGAGAACTGACACCCAGGGCTTTCCCTTGGAAACTGGTAGGAAATATGCCGTGAAGTTCCAGATGTTCACATTTATAAGTCTCGCTCCAAAAATGACCTTGAATGCAGAAGACCATTTCCACTCTTTTTTGGCTGTGTGGTAAGTCAGTCTGCATCTGTGATGGGTCAGAGGAGTTTCCCCCACTTTATTTGATCGCAGGGCAGCCACACCCCTCCGCACAGTCCCGCCTGCTGGATGAAGGCCATCATCTGTAAACCCCCCATTCCCAGAGTGCAAACAGAGACATTTGTTTGCCTGAAATCACCTTTCGGACTCCTCGCTGTGGACAGAGAATCAGAGAAACACTTGGGGATTGACCCTTAGGCAGAACATCGGGATATCTGTATCTCAAATTGTAAACACCAACAGAGAACATGTGGGTCCTAATTCATAAAACACCCACAGACATAATATTAATATTCTGTATAGTCTTAAACCCCAGTCATGCTACATTCCCAAACAGGCTAATATCTAACAATTAGGGTAGTTGTATTTTAGAACGAAATTCAAATGAAGCCTGAGGGCTTGGCCTACTTCAATAGCACTCAAACAGAGCACAAACTGTTGAACAGAGGCCGCTGGGAACACATTAATGGATGTGAGCTGGCCTCAGCAGACCATATTCATCACTGCTTCTGTGTGTTGTGCTAATCTATAACAAGCTCTCCTTAGGAGCTACAAAAAGTTCTAATAAAATGACAAAACCAGGAGAAGAACTGCACAGTACTGCCAGCTTGGGATGCTTTGGCATTTCGCCAACACCGCCACCATTCCATGTTTGCACTGTGCTCGCTTTCAAGTGTTTGGGAATCTGGTTTCCCTCAGCTCGCTAGACGTGAGCCATCCCGGTAAGGCACCGAGGCAGACCACCAAATGATGCACAAAAAAAGTGTTCAAACCACTCTGAGCCATTTTCAACAGCCACTCATCCAGTTAAGGATGTGGTCAGCTAGAGACTGTGCCAGCAGGGAAAGCTGTAGACAATCACTTTTTTTAAACTCTCGCTCTTACACACATGCACATACACATACACATACAGAAGGAGTTTTAAATTGTTGGAAATAGGTCTTTTGATTGTGAAAGGAAACATGACCACCCATGCAAACCCGTCCCAAACACCAGAAGAACACACAAATTCCAGCCACACTGCTGGACCCAAATCCACAATTCCACAGGCCTGTAGTGAAAACAGCACCCTGCTGAGCCACTGGTTTTAAGCCTATCCTTTTTGCATATAAATCTGTCCCATTTCTGGGCTGATTCAGTTGTAATCAAAATCTTAACTTTGAGAATAGCCACGTTCATACCCTGATTCAAGACCTTGAGAAAATGTACGTCAGATGCACACCGATGCTGCGTGATTAAAACGCTTGACCAGCTGGTAGAGCAGCGGTTCGCATTTCCTTCAGCCGCGCCGCCTTGATACGGCTCGCCTTCTGACTGACACGTACGGCGATCTAAAAACGTCGCGGCGTTCCAGACCGCCCGGGTCCTGCGCTGTAGCTTTAACGCTGCACTTTGTTTCCTCAATCAGTGGATGGGAAAACGTCAGGACACCCTCCGCGAACCCTGCCTTAGTAGCCAGGGCTCGTTTTCGGCGTGTAGCACCTTGAATGCAGTCTGTCTGAAAGCCCGAGTCCGTATCTGTGATGTAGGGGAGACGGAAGACGCAGAGGGGACTGCCTTATTTGTAATGCGTTGTTTCTCCCCTCCCTCCCTCTCTCTCTCTTTCTTTTTTAGAATCGAGACAGGAACAAACATTTACCGGACGATGCATCCGATTTGCTGCTAATAATAATTATTATAAAATGAAACAAATTCCACGGAAGAGCCGCTGACTTTACGCATTCACTACGGGCTATTTTTGCGTAGACGGCGCTCGGAATCGGGTTTGAAGAGCCGGTAGGATGGACGTATTCTGCGTAGGAATACCCCGCAAAGTACGTCCCGGATTCTGTAATCTGCGTGGAAGAACTGAATAAGGAGCTGCCGATTTTGGATGGTCGTAGAAGATTTTTTTAAGCACAGCAACGAGGGTAACTGCGACTCGAGTGTGGAACGACGGCGGGGGTAGCCTGGTGATTTTCTGGCATGCAGGAGAAAATGATATGCCAACATGTCTCTAAATAAACGGATGACATCATTTAAACAAATATATAACAAACTTTCAACTCTGTCTTGTATACAGTGGGATTTAATTATAAAAGACGTCCATTGCGTAATGAGCAGTGACTTGTAGACCAGATGCAAAGCAACCAGTTTCGGATTTCTTTAAGAAAATGACTTGTGGGCTGCAGATGTGCCCAGGAAATGAGAAGCGCTGCTCATAAGGCACCCTGACTCTGCATCGGCTGGATCTCTGAACTGCGGTCAGCGGAAAACCTGCAAAGCAAACAACTGGCCTGGGCCACATGATCCGGAGCCTTGCCTGCTATCGGTGCCGAAGCGTATGGGTCCTGCGTACTCAATCTCCCAACTCCCACAAAAGATACAGAATAACTGGCTGCTGAGCCTTCATTATAGTAGATAGCGGTAGCTTCGAGCTTTACGCCTGACAGCTACCCGTTTTCCTGTTCCTTAACTGTTTTCATCTTAGGTTATTTGGCTGCTATGTGATACGCCAAGAAATAAGCTGAACGGGTTCGCTCCCGCCGTGGCCGTGTTCGGAAACGGGGTCTGCACCTTTTTGTTAAAAAAGAGCAAAACAAACAAAAAAAACAATATCTCTGCGCCGTTGGGATAGTGTGATTTGCAGTAGTCCACAGCTGGCAAAGTCTCTAAGTAAACGGCGTACGCGATCTGCTTAAGGTACGTCTTTTATTGGTTAAAGGCGAGACTGAAGTGACATTGCAGTCTTTTTTTCTCCCCCTTTCATCCCCACCCTCAATGGTTAGAGTTTAGGAATTAGCGTAAAGTACGCGGGAGGGGGGTGGCATTACGTTTGGGTGTAGGGGTGGGGTGGTGGTGGTGGTGGGGGAAAAAAGGAGAGAAGGTGGAGCGCCGTCCGCCGTACGCGTTTGCGCAGTTTACGCTTTACCCCGCCCCTCCCGCGGCGACGGTGATGGGTCGGAAGCGGTGTGTCGGCGCAGATTGCTCCAAGATGGCGGCGGGGTGCTGCGGGGTGAAGAAGCAGAAGCTGTCGGGGTCCCCCGGCGCGGGGGGTCCTGGCGGCGCGGCCGGGACGGGACACTGCGGCTCGGACTTGGGGATGGGCTCCTCGTCGGCTGCAGCGGCGGGGAGCGCCGGTCGTGTGAACGGCCTTGGGGGTCCCGGGGGTGGCAGCGGGAGCAGCACCAACGCGTTGTCCCCGGCTCCGGGAGGCTACAACTCAACCGGCCTCTCCCCGAATCTCAGCCCCGGACCCGGGTCGGGCAGCGGCGGCAGGAAGATGGTGGTGTCGGCGGAGATGTGTTGCTTCTGTTTCGACGTGCTTTATTGCCATCTATACGGATACCAGCCACCTCGGACACCCAGGTTTACAAACGACCCTTAGTAAGTACCGAAAGGAAATAACTCCTTGTATTAGCACGCCTGTCTGCCTGTCTCTGTTCTGTTTCATATTTATGATTGGGAACCTGGTTTCCTTTATTAAGGGCCACGTCTGGGGAATCGGCTCGCCCCTCTGTATTGGGAAACGAGTTTTGCACCCCATGCAAACTTACCCAGTCACTTTAATATTCGCCGACTTTAAAACCGCTTTCCGCGAATATAGTTAGGCTGTTAAAATCAGAAATACGCCCATCGTATAATCTGCAGTTCTGGCGATTCGCCTTGATTACAATGAAAATCCATTGATACATTTTTCTTAACTTAAAACCGAGGTGCAGGACATTTTTTTTTTTTTTTAAAACAGGTCCACTATCTGGCAGAAAAGTAAAACTGGAAACGCCGGTATTCGGCAGTGATATCAGTCTTAGTGTAACATTGGCGCACGGCTGCCGTGCGTCTGCAGTGTCGATATTAACATTGCTACAAAGTTACACCCTTAACCGTCTCTGGTTGTTTCTCTTCTGTCGCTTTTTGGTTTCGCTGTTACTTCAGGAGGTACTCGTCCTCTCTACCCCCCCCCCCCCCCCCTTTTCACTGGGGGGCCTTGGGAAGTTCCCCCACGGGCGGAAAGTTTTGGTTCCCCCTTTTTAATTATACCCGCATAAAATACCCGCCAAACTTCTCTCTGTTCTTGGGC
>JAODKM010000059.1:2492881-2518875 GCA_026780845.1 Petrocephalus sullivani | reverse complement strand
TCCCGTCTCTGGTTGTTTCTCTTCTTTTGCTTTTTGGTTTCGCTGTTACTTCCGGAGGTCCTCCTCCTCTCTCCCCCCCCCCCCCCCCCCCTTTGACATGGGGGTGCATGGGAATGTCTCACAGCGGCTGGAATGTTTGGATCGCCACTTTTAATTAATACCGGCATAATATCCCGGCAACATTGCTCTCTGTGCTGGGCTGACTAATACTTTTCCTCCCCGCCTGCCAGACGATGTCGATAAACTCTTAGCCGAAGAGGGACAAAGGCAAATAGTTCCAGCTCACTTAATTATCGTCATTGTCATGTTACACGACCGAGGAAAAGAAAATTATCTGAAACAAAAGAAAGACACGCTGCTTATTAAAACCCATTGATTGCTCATCAACACGGTGTCAAGGCTGTGTGTTTGTACATACACTCGTATTTTTTCATGTGCAATTTCCTGTTTTTTTTTTCTTTATCTTTTAGCCTAACTAAAAAATACCCCTTGTCCGTGTGCCGACATCAAGCGACCGGCGCCCATCGTCAGCGAATAACGCGGAATTAATTCATAAATAACGCGTGGATCCCGATGCGCACGGGAACGCGGCGCTTGATGCATAAAAAATACGAGAGATGTGTGTATGCATTGCTTTCCAGCTCATCTGTCGATTTGCATGTGAACAAAAAAAATAAACATGGCTGGCAGCTGTAAGTGTCCTCCTGAGCTGTTCTCTTACGGCCTTGTTGATGGAGACCATACGGCCCGTCCGTCTTTATTTCGAAAAGGCGGCGCACGATGCCTTCAACTCTTTTTAAACTGGCAAAGTGAAAGTGTGCCAAGTGCTTTATTGAAAATAAAACGTGCTTAGACAGCATTTTCACGCTGGTGCCCCCTCCCCCCTTGTATAGATCTGTATTGCAGCATAACATAAGCGGGCGCTCCATGTTTAATGTAGCCTTTTGTGAAGGGAGTTCTTTCTGAGGTTCCCGGGACCGATTGCCCGGAAAGATCCGTGTATTCTGCCCTCTTTTTAGTGTTATGTGCCACCTTATGCCGTGTCATCGTCTTCATTGTCAACGTTGAATAGAACTTAATTGTAATGACACATACACCATGAGTCGAATCGCCCTGTTTTAGGGTAATTATTTACAGTTTTCCTGGGTGCGTATTTGTCTCTGTCCGATGTTTTGAGTGCCTAAATATTACTTATACTGGATGTATAGATGTATTTTTGTCACATTTGTGTGTTTTTTGGTGGTTAGGTATATATTTCACTGCATTAATAAGGATCTATTTTTGTCCACATAGTTACACCGTGAGGATCTTTGATAATCTCATTCGGGGTTCGTATTATGCATGCGGTTTAATTTCAGCGCTTGGGAAATGATAATTGAATTGATGCGTTAAATTTGGGGGATGTTAAGGGGTGGTGGTTAGTATTGCTTCGTCTCCTCTCTGATTTTTGAAACAAAAAAGTAGATGTACATCTAGCTTTAAATTGGTGGGGGAGGGGTGGGTATAGAGCAGCAACAAACCTTCGACCAGTGTTTTTAAGAAGCTAATTAAAGGTCTCTTCCCGTGCATTATTTTGAGTGTTCAGTGATTTTATTTATTTTTCTGTGAATTTTTTTATATGGCAACGTAGTGGCGTCTATCAGTTTAAAATGTTAATTACCATGTTGTTGGTCAACTAGCAATGTATTTGTATGTCTCTGAATAGCGATTTTATTCTACACTTTAATCCCTCAGGCAGGGCCAGCCCGTCTAACCATGTCTTTTATTTCAAAAAATAAGTTTGCGGTGTGCCACTCTGCCGTTTCAGATAAAGGCAACAGTACCAGCATGGGATGACTTTGCAGGCTATCAGAAGTCCAACGCGCCTTCCATCGGCTCGTTTGGGCGACCCGTCCCCGATAGCTGGTTGACATTAAAGGAGCTGAATTGAAAAGTAAATGCTCTTATATATTACAGCTGTTTTGAAAAGGTTAGGCTGTGATTATTAAAAGTACGTCTTTTTAATCAGAGGCGTAGAGCAGCAGTTGAAATTGGAGGCGCTTGTAGTGTAATTAGAACCTTAAAATGTTTTTATGCGCTCAAATGACGCTTATCCACAGCTACGTCATCGAAATCGAACTGGTTTAAATAGTATACACGAAGCAGCCTATTACCTCAGTGTTTCGCTTGTAAATATTGAAAAACTGGGTTTAATATAGCAGGAATTATGAATAGGTTTATTCATATGTTCATTTGCTCTGTACATGAAGCAGAAATAATTTGATATCCTATTACTACCCAGAGATGGGAACCCATCATGAACTCAGATATTGTCAGTTATTCGTGATCCATATTTCATGCAGATGGAATGCAATGAATAATATTGTTTATTGAATCCACATTTCTGTGTGTACCATGTGTTTCCCTGTCCATATTTTAATGGCCAATATATTAATTGCATTTTTTTATCTTTTAGATGTGCATTTTTTAGGATTGTATCTAGGTTTTGCATCCCCATAATTGAGGTACAGCGTCTTGACAAATCTCTAAGACTTTTTTTTTTTTTTTTTTTTTGAGAACCTCGTTGGGGAAAACCCCCAGCACATCTTCGCTGCCTTTTCTAGTTTGGAGGATTGGGTACTCCAGAGAAAAACATTTTAATTTAATACTCCGTTTGCTTGCTTGATGGGTTCGCTTTTTACGATACAGGCGCCATGAAAACTATTTGAGGATGGACACCTCTGCCCTGGCAGCCAAACATGTATCGTCCTGTCTGGGGGATGGGGTGGAAAGATGGGGCTGAATGATGACAAAGATAGATGCAGAGAGTAAGTTCACACTGCCGTTAATATCTCTTATGAGTCTGGTTGCTTTTTTTTTTTTTAGTCTTCCACTGTTTCATCTACTTCACTACTGTATGGTTATAATGTGTGATCTGTCTCACTTGTATGATGCTTTAAACAAGCATCTGCCAAATAAATGTAAATGTCATGTAAATTTAATACCTTGCCAGTATTGGTTTGTTTCTTGAAAGATTACTGGAAATTAAAAATAGAAATGCCCACATATATATGAAATATGTTATAATTCATCCTTGGTAACCCAGCACTGTGCTGAAATTGAAAATCAATGATTCAGCCACTTTTCTGAAGAGCTTCGGTTGCCTGCCAGCTGATGTGTTTAAACTGGAAGCTGTCAGCTGGAGTTTCAGGTATGTTGTCTGCTAGGGATCCTGGCAGCTCCGTATCATCCTTTTCATCCTAATGCGCTCTGGGTAAGGCACTGCATACACACAGGCGACCGCATTAGTGTTGATTAGCACACTAGGCAGCCGCCAGCTCGTGTATCTCGAGCCCCTGCTCTTCACTCTCATCAGCTGGCCGCTCGCAAGCTGCATCTCTTGATTTGTGGCTGCTTTATTTCTGGCAGTTTGTCGTAGTTGTGCTGGTCCTTTGCCATTAACCTCCAAGTACCGTTCACCAATGTAAGTACATCACCTTGATATATCGGACCATGTGAACAGGGCATGGCACTTTCAAAAGATATTATGCAACCCCCAGTTGTGACCATCCATTATTTGGACTGAGATATAGACATTAGTTGTCCCTCGCCGCTTCGACTTTTGTGGCTTCACGCTATCGCGTTTTTTCAAATACAGTACTGTGCTCATTAAAGTGTATATACAGTATTGTGTATTCATTAAAAAGTTCATTGAGAAAATGATACAGCGCGCTCGTTGTCTAAGTCAATTATATCCTCTTCCTATACTGCCCACTGACTGGCTCAGCCACACAAGTTCATTTATCTCATACACGCTGCTACATTGCTACACATCGGAAGCATCTTTGCGTGTTTGTGATTTCTGAGAACTTTTATCCAAGCCCCATGATGGCTCCTAAATGCTCTGCTTCTTCTAAGCCTTCTGCTTCTTATTTTCATAGGTTAGTGGTTCTGTATAAGAACTGTGTGCGTGTGTGTAATTAAATGTACAATAATAATGATATATTTGTAATGTCAAATATGTCTTATTTTCGCTTATTTTGTATAATATATTGGGTATTACGAGTGTAATGGTCACTAAAGGGTGTCTAATGTTAAAACTGTATTTAGAAGGTTGTAAACAGGTTTTCTGTGCTCTAACTCTGAAAATATTCGATTTATAAATAAAGAATCCTACTTCGCGGAAATTCAGTTTTTGCGGTCGAGTCTGGAACAGATTAAACGCGAGAAATGAGGGACGACTAAAAAAAAAAAAAAACTCTTCATTCAGTCATGACCCATTCCACACTTTGTGCTGTGATGAAATTTCCATTCCTGGTTACTGTATATTTTTGCTAATCTGTTTTATTTGGAGTAAATGGGGACAGGTATTGGTCATTTTACAACCGAATAACCCTGTTTTAAGGTTTATTCTAAACCTGGAACCTTCCTAGGTGGCACAGGGTTCACATGAGGCTCAGGTACATGATGGACAGGACACCAGTTCGCATTGGACAGATTTCATGGTTTGGATCGCAATAACCAAAACACATTTATGAATTCTTTTGTATTTGTCATATCAAAGCTAACTTGTTAATTGTGGAATGGCTGTAATGGTAAAAAAAAGTTGACAGAGTTGAGGAGACCATATTTTTTTCCTTATTAAACTGGCCAAGTGTCAGTGGTTTAACAATAGCATACTACATAAAAACCGATTGGGTTAATTCCAATCCAAAACATCCTTTTGCTCTGAGGTAAACGCCCAGAGTTTTTGACAGTTCCTTAGTTCTGCTTGGTCATTTTGAAGAGAGAAGCCGGTACGATGCATACTGAAGCATCTGTCTTATGTATTGGATCCAGAGATGATCTCAGAGGCTTCTCCCAGGTGACACGCAATGCTCACACATTTCTCTGCTGTTTGATCTTTTGGGTACGCCAGCGTTGCCTGTGTGCTGGTTGAACCTCCCATGTCAGTGCTCATTTTAGTAGTAGTGCACCAACCGAATGATTGTGAGCAACACTGGTGACTTTTAACTCTGAGACCAGCACTTGTATAACGGGGTGTCTCTGAATAGCTCATGAGGTACAATCAGCCAACGTGAAGACTTGTACCACATGGTTTTATTTCACACCTTTAAATAAAAAATCTCCTGGGGGAAAAAAGTATATTGGTATAAAACACTTGGCCCTTTGACTGGTCTGCCACCCAATTTCATCACTCAGTGAGACCCAGGCATAGACAGCTGATCTTGGTGTCAGCCATAACATGGGGGAGACTGTCACACATTTTAGTCTTTCTAGGGCTTTAATGAAAAGAGGCTCCACCAATGTGTCTGTGACTTTGAGGCAAATCATGCTTTTCTAGTGAGACCCTCACCTCTGCCACTGTGACCCTCTTAGTCTTGCTGATGCACGAATATGGAACATCTATCTTGCCAGAGACACCTTCTGGTGTGGTCTTGATTATTTATTTGTTTTCCTGTCAGATCTTTATCTTTATAACTAAAGTCGTCCATCTTCGAAGTGCTAAATGAGCCCGTCTTCCACCCGGGAACATCAATCATTAGTCTGTCCCTGACAAATGAAGTGCTCTTGAATTGGAAGTACGGACGTGATTACTAGCAACCCACGTGTCTGTCTGGAAAAGCTCAGAGGCTGGACTCCTTGACACTCACATAAAACCTGCAAGTATGGTGTCTCCCTCTTTCGTTCTTAACGCCGTAGCATGGCAGGAATGGCCAACGTGTCACATTTGGCAGAGGGACAAATATTATTCACTGTCATCTGTTGTGTGCCAGTGTTTTTTTTTTTTTTTTTGCTCTGCAGTTAACTGCTTGCAGGTGCATTGTGAGTTAGCAAGCTTTACTTCCAGTGACTTATGGAAGTCATGACCCCTTGTTGTTATCCTCACCGCTCTTGTGCGAAGCTGCTTTCCAAGATGCTGAACTTGCATTATTTTGGGCTTTGTTATATGCCACAGGGCTCCCCTGGGGTTTTTTTTTTTTGCTCCATTGAAAAGTGCAAACTGCCATCTCAAAGGAACACTGAGCCGGCTGTTTGTGTGGCATCTCGGTAGTCAGGCACCCACCTCAACGTGCCGTATGCTGGCTCTGCGGCAAAAGGAAAAGACGTCGATTTGGGGTTAAGGAGAAGTCTCTGTGTTTAGTATTTAGAAGGTTGTAAACAGGTTTTCTGTGCTCTAACTCTGAAAATATTCGATTTATAAATAAAGAATCCTACTTCGCGGAAATTCAGTTTTTGCGGTCGAGTCTGGAACAGATTAAACGCGAGAAATGAGGGACGACTAAAAAAAAAAAAAAACTCTTCATTCAGTCATGACCCATTCCACACTTTGTGCTGTGATGAAATTTCCATTCCTGGTTACTGTATATTTTTGCTAATCTGTTTTATTTGGAGTAAATGGGGACAGGTATTGGTCATTTTACAACCGAATAACCCTGTTTTAAGGTTTATTCTAAACCTGGAACCTTCCTAGGTGGCACAGGGTTCACATGAGGCTCAGGTACATGATGGACAGTAAGGAGAAGTCTCTGTGTTATGCTTCAGAGTTCACGCTGCCCTTAGGACACCGTTTTAGAGATCCTGACAAACCTGGTGGTGACCTGCAACAATCCTCTGTGTTCGACTTGCATCCCAGCCACGTTTTGGTGCTATTCTACTTCCCGTCTGACTTTTTTTCATTTGGAGCAAAGGACTTTGGCACTGTCCATCTATTCTCAGCTCCCTTTGGAAGGGGATCAAGGCAGTCAAGGGTTGAAATGGAAAAGCTTCTGGCTATTAAAGACTCAACTTATTTGGTGAAGCCCTTGGTGTCCATTGAGTTGTGGCTCCTTCATACATGTACCCTGTCAACTGGTGACCGTTAATTCAAAAGTGTGCTACTGTGGCTTTTGTTTCCATCCTTTTTAGAATATGAATTTATGTGGAGCTTATAGAAGTAGGCATAGTTTGATGGTAAAATGCCCATTCTGTTTCTGAGATTGTGGCTGTTTGTAGCTAGCTACAAAAATCCTGTCAAACTGCAGTCCAAAAGTTCTGCATCGATGAACATGTCAGCTTTAATATTATCACTATCAGACTTCCTGCTCCTGTCATCAAAAACATTTAAGTAGCAAACCTGTTCAACTGAATTTTAATGTTTGGATATATCCACCCCCAAATAGTACATAAAGTAGGTTCCACCTTTAATACATTTAGCAGATTTTTCCATGTAAGCTCAGCAGATTTTTAATGAGTAATGAAATTTATTTTTGACATAAAAGGAAGCATTTATTTTTATCTTGACAAACGAAGGTATAATGGTGTGATTTTAAATGGCTTAAAATGAGAAGTTCTTAAATAGGTCTTGTACTTGGCATAGTAATTAATACGTAGGTTTTTAACAGAATAGCACCTGATTAACCATCTACAAAGTGTGGTTTAAAATAGTTGTTTGGGTTCTGTCTGCGAATGTTAGAAGAGCGGTTCATGTCTACTAAACTCTTCTGCGTGTTTGTGTCGGTGGAGTAGGATCAAGAATATGTCTCGTTTTGCCCTCAGCACCTAGATAAGTAATTTCAACTATCTACAGGGTAGTTTGGATGCTAATGAGAAGCTTGGCATGTTTCAGGTTTGGCGAGCTCTGTTGGTTGAGGGTGTTAAGGTAGACACCATGGCATAATGCTGGTGTGAGTCTCTTTACATACCAGCTGCTCCTCTAAGATGTGCATGCCAGATGGGATTTAAACTAGAATTGTGCCATAGGCCCAGTCCACCTTGATGCCCATAGAGCAGTGCATGGTGCCCAGTTGTCTTGCCAGCCAGCTGCATGTGTTGTTGCCATTCATGCTGTTTGACAGGGGTAATGCAGGGCTCCCTGCTGACTGCAATCATGTCATGTGAAGTCAGGCCCAATAGTTTGCATGCATGGTTGAATTTCTTGAATTACCCACAAATTTATAGATCAGTACACTGCAGAAATAGCAGGCAACTATACGCTTAACCAAGACACTTGCACTCATTTCCAGAATTCAGTTTTTCTCTTTCCCAAAAAGGTTCCCACCCTCAGCATCCTGTCGATGAAGCTTTGAAAAACTGCAGCCCTGGTATTTTGAGTCCAATATATCGGAATGGCAGTGGAAAAAGTGTGGGGGCTGTGTATCCCTCCAAATTTTTTTTTTTTTTACTGGGAGCATTATTTTGACATTTGACATTGGGGGGTATTTTTGAAGTTTTATCCAGGTCTCATGCATGTTGACGTAAGACACTAATCAAAAGGCTACAAAACAAATACTTTGTATGATGTGCACAAAATTATATGAAGAACCAAACTTGACTATGGGGGCGGACTGCTGTCACAAGTGGGAGCCTTCCGTGCTAAATCTGGACCATTTTTGCAGTTTCGTTTTTGTTACTCGTCACCATATTGCTATGTTTCTCCCTCAATTGGCAATTCATGGGCTTTAACGCTCTCCTGAGATCTCCATCCAAAATGCAGTTTTTTTTTTCTTCCCCTTTTGATGGTTGCTGTTCTAGGTTGGGTACGCTGTAGAAGAGTCATCTTCAGGCAGAGTGTGGTGTTAGCTTAAGTTGACTTTACATGTTTGGCGGTAGCATGCATGCGCGACTAAAAAGCTGAGTTGGGTGTGCTTGGCAGATCATTCCCGACGTCTTGACTTTTGGTCCAGTTCCCGTGCTCTTGACAATCCATGGTAGGTGCTGAGTAGGCAGGCATCCGGCAGGATGTCCCAGGTGCTGCAGAGAACCAGTCTAATGTTTTGATCCCTTTAGTGCACCCACTCTCCTTTGGCTCAGGGTCAAGAGAAGGTTCCTCATAGTGGGGAATTTGGAAAGAGCAACAGGAAGCAGATGGGGGTGGTGGTAGGCCAAGGGTGGAGATACTGTAAAACCCCAGCTGCCTTTTTATTAATAGAATTTGTGTAACGGGAGGATCTAGAGTTGGGTAGAGATGTTCTCCTTAAACAGTGTTGACCAGCTTGACTTCCTTCAGGTTGAAGGGTAGCTACTGGGCTTTGTCAGCTAACGCTTTCCTCTTGGTTAGACCAGCCCTGAGCTACTAGGTAAAGTGGCTTCCATGGGTCATGTAGTCTGGCTCTATCCTTCCCAGGTAATTCTGTCAGTTCCTCAGTTGTAAAGTTGATTTCCATACGTGGGGCAGTGGAATCAGTCAGGTGTAAATCAGTGCCCCTCCAGTAAACGGCATGGCACTCTTGCCGAGTCTGTCAGTGTCAGAGTTTTTTTTTTTCTTTGTTACTTCACGTTTTCCCTAATTCACTTTGGCTTTTGTCTGATGAAGCAAATGCCCTGAAATTGAGGCCTTTTGGGTAAAGAAAAATCCTTATCCCATCCCCAGGTTTTGACATAGATGCCTGCCATTGGAATTTGGCACTCCACCCCTCCCCCCACGCCACCTAAACTTTTTGAAAAACTCAGTTTTTTTCTTATCTCTCCCCACAAGGGGGGCAGAGGGTCATTTTGCCTCTCATCTTGAGGCCTCTTACCTCTGACAACTGATCCCTGTGCCTTGATGTCAGTGCCCTTCCCTGATATAGCACATCCCCCCCCCCCCACACCCTTACAGGGAGAGTCAAATATCTCAGCGGGACAGAGACTGCCCACAGGTTCCTTAGAGATATTCTAAAATTGTGCTGTTCAAACACAGGTGGGAGTGTGAAGATTCTGTCAATCTCCTGGCCTTTTCCACTATTCGTCTATCACTCTGGCTCACCTAATGAGCAGGAGGTATCAGTTTAGTGTCCTTTCCATTCATTTGTGGGTCTGTGTTGTGTGTGTGTTTTTTTTTTTTCTTCTTTTGAAAGAAGAATACTGATGTGTTCAGGTCTGGTACATTGTGAGACGTGTTGGTATCCCCTTTCTGCAGTCTGGTGGCGAGAGGTTGATTTGGAAGCATTTTTCATTGTGGATGGTCGGCTTTTCAGTCTGCCTTTAAAGTTTTTCTGACCTACCAATTCAGCATCAGCAGCATCAGCCTGTGATTGGTTGTTTAGTGTCTTACTATTGGAGGCAGTTTTTAAGTTAGTTTCTTAAGGTCCTTTTTCTTGTAACTCTAGAGGACTAAAGTCTGAGTCAGCTGGTTCTGGTGATGTTCAGAAGTAGGGCTGCACAATGTATCGTTTCGGGATCGTGATGTGTGCATGCACAATCATATTGCATTTATTGGCAATGCTTTGTCTTGCAAAACTCAAAGCAACACCACCAACTTAACTGACACACTATTGGTAAATGATGAACTATGGCCACATAGAACTTATTTTGGGTAATTTCTTTGCCTTTTTTGTTTTATACATATCACAATATTACTCATGGAAATTTCACATATTGCGATAT
Source organism: Petrocephalus sullivani (assembly GCA_026780845.1). NCBI lineage: Eukaryota > Metazoa > Chordata > Actinopteri > Osteoglossiformes > Mormyridae > Petrocephalus > Petrocephalus sullivani. The sequence continues at coordinate 2,508,549 of JAODKM010000059.1, read as the reverse complement.
TGTGCAGTCCTGTACAGAAGGAATTGGTCACAGGCTTCTTACTGATGAAGACCACCCCCCGTCTTGTACTTTTGAAAATACTTAATGGAAGCGGTCTGTATTCTGCATTTAAAGTTTAGACAAAATATAAACATAACTGTAGTAAAGAGTGTCTGTGCTTTTTAGGGGAGGGAGTATCTGTGTGCTTGCTCGTAGTCAATGTGGGAATGTGAGAGAAACGGCTCTTTCTGCAAACTGCCATAGACAAACTGTTACTGTGAAAACCTGCCAAGTTTTTCCCTGCAGAAGATATTTTAAATGCATCCTGATGTGCCATTGACTGTTTACTTACATGACGTAAAAGCAGAAGTGGATCCAAAGCTTATGATCAGAGTTATTAGGATGTGCTCTGTGTTATCAGTATAGTGTAATGTTTACTAATATGGAAGCCTGCTAGCAGTCTTTGATATTGCGAGTGTAGATGTCTCAGTAGTTTGGTAGATACGGCAATATTACAGAGAACAGCAACGCATAATTTGCACTCACTAATTTTGCCCCTTTTCAGTCGTTTTTCTTTACTAAGTGGCCATAATGTCTTAATGAGGAGGAATGTAATAAGACGATGATTGCACACTTAATTTTTGCAGTTGTGTGGCTGGATGGGTTGCTAGTCTAAGAATGATTGTCAGATTCTGGTTAAAGGCATGTAGAGTTGGATGGGATGGATCCAAAAAATCATATTCATACTTTATAGGTGGCCATTGTTGTTCGGATATTGCAAGTTATCTGTAACCATCTTCATATGTGTACAAACTACCCAGACTATAGTTTGTTGACAGTGTTGAAATGAGCAAGTGCCCTTCTGATAAATTAACTGTCAGCCACAAAGGCATTTTGATGTTTAACCATTAACAAGGTACTTGAATTATACAGTAAAAACGATAAGAAAATGAATGAATAACCTTCACTTCCACTAAATAAGCCCCCCCCCCCCCATCCCAATCGGCGACTGTGCGATGCTAAGGAGCTGTACAATGTCACCAGTACCTAACCAGTGGTAGTGACGGGACAAAATCAGGTTTTGTCCACGACCCTGCTGTTACAGTTCAGGGCTGCCCTCGTGTCCCCGTCACCCAATACGTTTTGCCGGTCGGTCACACCGCGGCGTTTTCGGTGAAACCTAACCTGCTGTCCGGCGGGCTTCTCGTCTTTCGCGTGGGCAAGCTTACAGCTGTTTGCGGCCGTACCCAGACTGTTGCACGCGTAAAAAAAAAACAGAAAACAAAAACTGGGGTTTTCCCTAGCGTAAGAATAAAAGGATGGTAATGGCAAGAAGGGCACCCCAGTCCACGGGGTATAAGCCCCGCTTGACCCCGGGTTTACTTTGTGTGTGAAGGCTGCGCAGTCCGGCGGCGCGTGAAGGTGTCTGTGCTCGTGAGGCTCCCTCGTACACCGTACCGCGTGACACGCGCGCGCAAATAAACCATTAACGCGGGTACCGGATACCGGGGCGCCGTGCACGTGCCCTCCGGTCGTAACGGCGGCTTTTTTTTATGGGATAAAACATTCATCGCTCTCATTCAGTCCTTCAGCAAATTTTTGTACGTGAGCGTATTTGTTAGTTTTAAGCCGATTTCCCGCTTAAAAACTGATAATGACGGCATATATTTGCTACGTGGTACACCGTCAAAAGGTTACGTAGTTTCAGTAGCTGAACACCATTTCAGTATGTCGTATACGTGTGAAATAAACAAAAAAGTGTTTCATATCACAACAAATGCATTTCTCAAAGTACTACACTTAAATTGGTCCCGATATCAGTAGCGCACCAGTCCTGGGTTTCACATTTGTGTGGCAGGGAATTCCGGTTTGTGTCCAGTTGTCAGTAAAATAGGTTTTTGAAGATTTTTGATTTCAAGGTCTGCCTTGAAATGTGTGTGCAGGACCCTTGACATTTTCAAATAGTTGTCTTCTATGTGCTTTTTATAAATGTAGTCATGTGAAAAGAGTTATCTATTTATGTGAACAAGGGAGGGAGGCTGTCTATTTGATTTCCCGGCTTTTGTGTTATTTACTTTCTTCCTTCTAGTCTGCTTGTGTAAATTTGAGGATGTAAGGTTAGGTGTTTCAGTAATAGCGTGGCAATCCCACGAGCCCTTGAGGTGACACGTTCCCTTTGACAGAGCAATCTCGTACCTTTGTTGGCCACCCGGTCCTGATAAATGTCAGCTGCTGACATGGGCATGGGCTGTAACAGTGGCAAAGGAACATGTTAGCAGGGTTGGTTGCCTTGGTAACCATGAGTCACCCGAAGAGAGCGAGGGTTGCCACAGAGATGATGATGTCGTGTATGTGGCGCAGACGGATGGACCACAGCCAGGAGTATGCGTGCCTGTGGCTTTACCAGCCTGGAGTACCATGAGAATCCCTCAGCACCTCCCAGCATCATACAGTGGAGTTCTCTGGCATATTACTGGCGCTTTCCCTCTTTGCTGTCATTTTTGGTGATGCAAATTATTAAAAAATACTCTCGTCTATATATCGGGCTCTCTGCAATGTAGCGACTTGATATTAATTGTATGTTTATCTGTGTCAAGTAAAATAACTATTATTAGCACGCATCCTTTTTTTCATTGCCTGAATTTCTACTAGGTTTTTTTAGTGTATTGTCAGAAAGACATGTGGTACCAAATATAATGTTTAGAGGGTGTGTATGTTTATTCGAGAGAGATGTGCCCACCCCCCTAATGGAATTTAAGCAATGAAAGCAATTAATACTAGTTTGTGTGTGGGTCCTGGTATTAATGTTGACTTTTATTTGCACCTTTTAATTGCACATTGCACACAAGTATGGTCCACAGATCCACAGAACTGTACTGGTAGTATTACACCAGCATTTGAGCTTTCGAGGATACAGGCATGTGACAGTATGGATTATTTCCACATTTACTTAGCATTCTTAGTTCTGTGTTATACAATCATACGTCACCTTACGTCATCACCTTACAACAATAATTGGTTCCGACAGCCCAGACGACTTTTGACGTAACCTGAAAATAATGCCTTAAAAATGCCTGAGAAGGACTAATAAATAGACATTCATATCCATTGACATAAATGCACCTGTAATTTATTATAAAAGTCAGTGTTCACTTCAGTCTTAAGTCAATGTTCACCTAGTACTGTATTCAGAAAAAACAAAATGGGAATTAATGTAATAAGTGACTACATTAAATATTTCATACTGTATGTAATTTATGTAAGTTTCATCAAGCCCCTGCAGTTATCTGCTATTGTGTATATCAACGCATAGTAATGTATATGGCCTACCTTAAACTTGACATCTCTTCTGCTTACTGTGCCCCGGGAGAAATTGAGGTGTAGACAAGGCGACCTAGTTGGAGGAGGGTGATGAAGATGTGTTTTTTTTTTTTTTTTTTTTTTTTTTTTTTATATCAGTTTTATGCATTTTTGCTGTTCTTAAAAATTTTAAAGAATTTTCTTCATTTCGCTCTTTTCAAGTAATATGTATGTGACGTTGCAAGGGGTGTAAAGAAATTAATTACTACAGGCGTGTCACCTAAAGTCAAATTTGACGTAAGCCGAAATGACACAAGGCAGGGTATGCCTGTACTTGCCTGTGTTTAATAGTTTGTTTCTCTCTTTGCAGCCCGCTGTTCGTTACTTGGAAGATAGGTCGGGACAAGCGGTTGAGAGGTTGTATAGGTACATTTTCAGCCATGAACCTGCACTCAGGACTCAGGGAGTACACCCTTACCAGGTAAGCCCTCGTTTCTTCTTGCCCTTTTATTAAAATGCGCTGTTAATTTCGGGTGTTTGTGTTTTGGATTGTATTCTGTTTATTTGTGTAGCCATTACAAGTAGCCATTGCTTTTTTAAATCTCAATTAATATCCCTCCTGTCCCAGAGTTAGTTGTATTAACATGTAGATCCATTTCACATTTTTACCAAAAGAATGAATAAAGATGGACTGTATGAACATTTTAATATCATGATTATTGTGACCATGTTATCAGTATTATTGTAGTTTTGTTAAAATGCTCTGAAAATGTTTAAAAAAGTACTGATACACAAGCTGAAATCATTTAATCAAGTTTTATATTGAAAACCAAAAATATAATTACCACTATGCATGTTTTGTTTGCAGAAACATTAAAATACTAACAGGCAATACCGGATGTTAGTATGAGAAACATCAAATGCACATTAAAATCCAAATAAATCTCCAGAGTGCTGACAGTTGCCTTCTTCCATGTTTTCACCAACACAAACAAACCCACTTTCCACGCTGCGCCCGCGCACATGCGTCTGGGAGACTGTCACTGAGTTTGGCTGTTGCTGGACAGTAATGTGAGTTTTTCAAAGGGTGGCAATCAACCACGGTTTCAATTAAAATTTGGAATGGTAATACTGACCGTCAAGAGTTTTACCATGGCTTACCATAAAACTAATTTCAGTTTCATCTTTACTAATTAATCATAACTTGTGATACTTGGTTGAAAATTGGTTTTATTTATTTATTTAAATGTTTTCTTTTACTACGTATTTCTCAGTGCTGCAAAGGCTGATGTTAGTGTAGTCATTATTATTGTTCCTGTGTAACTCAAGCTATTTTTTAAGTATGTATGATGCACAGAATCCTAAGTAGGCTTCTTTGGTTTAAAAAGTAACTCAGTAACTTATCGCATAAGCAACCCTTGAACTCCCTGGAGTTATTTTCTTGTGCACCATTAGCTGTTGCTCTATTATCTAGTTTTCTGAAGGTGGATTGATAATTCCATGGTGAAACTGAAGTAAATGTCCTTATACAGAAGCCATGTTTTTTTTTTTTTTTGCTGTGTGCTTGACTCAGGCCTAAAACTGGTAACATCCCTGCCCCTTGCTCTCACTGCAAAGTGCACAAACCAACAGCACCTCCTGCTCAGATATGATGCTTACACGACTAATTCTAACAGAATGCTTTGTGTTGTCATAAAATTTTCCCTAAGTTGGACATGCTTAGAAGAGAAGAAGTTTATCTTTGGCTTGGTCTTAGCTGCGTGACCTCTGCTTATCAGGATTGTAAAAACCACATTAGTGATTATATTTGATGCAATTTAATTCAAATAAACACTCATATTTGGCATTTGTGGTAATGGGGGGGCGGGGATTATGACTGACAACTAAGCCGTTGTCTTCCTGTGATGTCCTGGCATTGTGGTGATTTGCTTTACCACTCTAATCTCCACATCTTCCTGGATCAGAAGGAGACATGAATTTTATCTTTGTGGATGGTTCTGATCTTATGTACTTGACATTCCAAATGGGCGTGAACATGCCTGAAGATGGTAGGGTGGATTCTGGTCTTATTTATCCTGCAATGAACGTTTTAACCATATACACTTCTTGTGGCTGGTTCTCATCATTTTGTTTTTGAAAGTCCTTTTCACAATGCGTGAAACAATCTAAATGGCCATGAAAATGGTGGCGTGAAAGGTGTAGCTCTGAGGCAAGACTGGGTGTTTCATTGAATCTCTGCACTGGTCCTGTTAGCGGCACATTTTTCATTCTCCATCCCTGAAAATACTGAAGCCAAAAACACAGCTGCTCTTGTGTGCTGTTCGTGCTCTAAAGGCCTAATTCATTCATATTTATGGCACATGCCATAAAAGGTCAACTGAACAATGACTGATCCAGTAGATAATGAAGGGTGCATGAAGAACTTTGGGGTGGCTTTAGGGGTTAATCATTTTTCTGCTTTCATTAAAGTGATGGATATAGACATGGATTTAATGCTCTGTGGGATTATCTGGGTCATCTCTCTGTTCGCTATATACTAACACCCTGTAATTTCTGTGTCCACCCCTTCTTTGGGTCTGAGTTCAGTGAGATCATTTAAGGAAATTACCTTTGGGTTTTCATTATGGGTGAGCAACAACTCAGGTGGGCAGGAAAGGAATTTTAGTGGAGAAGTTTCCAAGGAGATGCACTCAAAGGCCATCCCAAATACGGTTTTCTATTGGCATTTAGGTTCAGCCGCTTGCTGGCCTCTCATTGGCTGAAACTGTTGCTAGGATAACTTTGCACTACAAGGCTATATAGGGTAGATTGTGTACTTAAACATTCAGGAAGATTGTGCGTAAATCATGTGAGTATTTTTTTCTGAAACACCACATGACTCGAAATTGAAACCAGTGAATCACCAAAATCTTATTTTTGATATTTGATTGAATTTTATTGACTGAGTGGACTAAATTTAATGCTAAATGTTTTGTTGAAATCTGTTACATTACATTTTGCCTCTTAGGTGAGAGAAACTGTTTTTTTTTTTCCCCCTCAGCCTGTGATTGTTCATGCCCATCTAACCATGCTCATGTGTCAGGATCTAGCCGGGTTCACGCTTATGCACCCATACATCCGGATATACCGACATATCATGCATTTTCCAGGAGATATGTGCCATCTGCTGATTTGAATTGGAAGGAGTGTGTGTTTCATTTCTGCGATAGATGTGCGGAATAAGCCGTGACATTTATTATTTACACCTTAGATCAGGGTGCCCAACTCCAGTCCAGGAGGGCCAGAATCCAACACGTTTTGCAGATTTCCCTGCTCAACACGCATCTTAATCGGCTAATTACTAGGTTTTATAGCTGCAGTAACCTGCAAACTGTGCTGGATTCTGGCCCAACACAGTGCCTTAAATTGGCCCAACACAGTGCCAAAATGACAGTTTTGTCATTTTGGCGTAGTTCACCAGTTCACTTAGTTTAGATTCTGTCAAGGTCTTTCTGTTGTCTTTCAGTTCTCGTGATTTTCTTTGGTTTTATTATTAAACATTTTGTGGCCATAGTCAGTTTTTTTTTTTGTTTTTATCCAGATTAAAGCAAAGAGGTGATTGGGCATTTGCAGTCATTGCCCCCAAGCTTTGGAATGAATTACCCCTCTATGTAAGGCAGGTCCCCACGGTGTCATCTTTTAAATCTCATCGTAAAACATGTCCTTAGCTTTTAACTTGGTTTGAGAGCTTTTTTAAAGAATTGTCCAATTATAAACTTAGGTTTTTGTGTTTTACTTATTTCTATCTCTTTAATTTTCGATTTTGTTAGTCTCAACTGTATTTTATTTGACCCGACTTAGATCCCAGCAGTTAGTTGCTCTTGGTGCTGTGGTTATTTTTATTGGGGCTTTGCTCTTCTGTTGATGTTCAGTGTATTCATATCTTGTCCTGTAAGGATGTGACTCACAAATCCTATTGTTCAGCACTTTGGTGCTGCAATTGTTTTCAATGTGCATTATAAATAAATCGGAAGTTTCTTTTGCTTTGGTTTCAGAAGCTAATGTCGAAGGAGGCGGTTGGTTTTATTTTTTTATTCTTTGTTAGTTTCTCCATACACACTGATGTCAGCTTCAGGAAGCTTCTTTCAAGCCATAATAGGAGAGGTGATCCCCATCTGGGGCTCCCCCAGTGGTTGGCTGGAGAAATGCCTCTGTTTTCACTAAGCAAATATTTCTTTGTTCTCATCTCAATAAGGGAAGGGAATTGAGAATTTGAGTCGATTTGCAATGAGTCAGGAGCGCTGCTGAGACTCTGGATTGGTGCCAGGAACGATAAGCACCCCACTGTGTACTGTATTTGCAAGCTATGTTATTGTATGCTGCGTGTCAATTAAATATTGTTCTTATTGTGTATTATCGTAAGGCAAATGGGTATTAAAATATTTGAGGTATTGGTCTTTTTGCTACTAAATAATGGCAAGCTAAAATAACAGTAAAAAATGTGAATTTGCTGGATACTCATGTTGTTAGATTAAGGGGAAAGTTGTACACAGTGAGCTGATCCTGTCCTGGGATGTGCCCTTTTTGTGTTTCCTCTGGGTTCCCAACACTGATTGGATGAAATTGGGTCGATTTTATGTAGCAACTCCTAATTTTTATGGATGGATTTCTTTGGTGGAGGGAGCATTGAGCTGAAGCCGGCTGACTGAGGGTTGGCGCTCTCGGAAAGAGAACATCCGGGATAGCTCTGCCACGCTTGGTCATCAAACAATTGAGCATGTTTTGAGGCCTCCATGGTGTATCTAGACGTAGCGACATGTGGGGATCCGCTCAGCCTTTAATCAGCTTAATTGCTTCTAAAGAGAGAAGCCATGCGAGAGACTAGCCAGCAGAAGGAATAGCAAATCCAATTAAAGGTTGCACTGTCGCCTTAGCGCCAACTGGGAGAAGCCTCGTGTGTTGTACGTGTGCGTTCCTTGAATGCCTTGGTGCATCGTTCCAGTTGGCACCTTTTAATTTGTGGAATCTGCAGGATGATTTAAGGTGCTTGTGGTGCCTCTTGTATTTTTTTTTTTATATTTTTTCGCAAGGGCGAGTTAATGATCCTCCACGAGTCTGACTGCATAACTGGATGAGATTTGAATAGCAGGTTCCTCCTTCTCTCTTTGCAGTTGTAATGCGCTCCCTCTATTTTTAGAGATATTTATGGCTTATGGATGGACCCACCCCCCCAAACCTGTACTCATACATTTCTACGCAGCTACAGAAATATGCTTTATAGAATAGGGATGAACTAGATTAGTCACGATTATGTAATTGTTTTTATTTTGCAAAGTAAGCTGATTTCGTACAGACTTATGCCATGTTTTGGATATAACTGTTAATCTAACCATACTAAGTATGTCTAGGCATACTATGTGCTAGCACAAAAGTGTGGCGTCAAGTATAGTTTATTTGGGGGTGTGTGTGTATGAAAGGCCATGTAATGCAAAACATTAAAATCTGTTTGGTAAGTTTCACAGGAGCATTTGAGGAACCTCAGAGTGGGTCAGGGCTAGGTTTGAATTGAGATGGAGAGCGTAATGTATCATTTGATATCCCTACAGTGGCTGGCTGATACCATCTCCACGACAGAAGCAGGTCCTTGAGAACTGCATGAACGCACAAGTCTGTCACAAGTTCTTGTGAAATGTTTAGAGGGGATGGTGGTTTGGAACCTAGTTCTATGTCCCATGAAATGAGGTCAGAGGTCCAGTTCTCATGAGTGGGAATATGGGCAGGAAAGCCCCACCGATATGCAAACAGGCCAACAGATCTGGCCCTTACAAAGGAATCTGACGTCCCCATCTTTTGCTTGCTAGAGCAAATCAGGATAATTTTTCTTTAAACCTTTTTGTAGTAGGAAAGCCAGAAGAAGAAACTGAAGAAAAATTAGCCATATCTCTTTGTACCATGCAGTCATAATACCTGGCAGTGGGAAATACTTCTGTACTGACGTCCAGATATTCTCTCGTCTTAACCAAATTTTAGGCTTCTCATACGTGCAATATTTAACAGGCGTGATGAGGCACAGCGTGGTCGATCTTTCATTACTTGTATGTGTGTCTTTTAGCTGACGTTACGTTGATTTAAAATGTGAATTGTTAATGAAGTAAATGATTCATCGTTCACCTTGTCTAGCAAATGGCGCGTAATTGCATGGTAAAAAGCAATTACATGTGGGGTCCCTGGAGCGACGTATTTCTGGAAAGTATACTGTCTGCGATTTAGCAATGGTTACACTTCTCTTCAGGAGATGGGCAGCGATTTTATGTTTTAAAAACATTTCTACTGTTGCATTTCCAAGCAAATTTGGCCGTTTTGGCCGCCCCTCCCCCCGCAGGCTGTACGTGTGCTTTTTATTGCCTGGCACAAAAAGAACAGGTCTGGTCCAAAAGTTAAGTTGTACTTATGGCAGTCCATGTCTCAAGTGTGTGATATCTGATCTAGACGGTCAGTAGGCTAAATTGGTTTTTATTCTGTCTGCCTGGATGCTGGTGGGAGGATAGAAAAAAAATATTCTCAGCCTGCATACTTCATGGAAATCTTGCTTAACCAGAGCAGGCTGTTCCAGTAAATCCATGGAATGGTCAGCTGGTTTGCAGCGGGGTGCTGTGACTCATTGTGGCCACCTCACGTGGACTCACCCCATAACCCAACCATCCTGATATCGACATGGTGGGCGATGTGAATTCAGCCTGCTCTGTTTGGGGCCAGATGAGTGTGCTGTAGGGTCGCATTACAGGCGGCCTATCATACGCAGACCAGCTAGTCTGACTGCATGGATGAAACCGGCACTTTTGTAGCAGAGGTGACACCTAGCTGGTGCAGGATGAACATGCAGCTTTTCTCCTTCCTCCTACCATTTTTTTTTTTCCCAGAAGCCCCCTGTGGCTGCTCATGATTTATTGACTTCCTGCTGTTCCCCGTTGAATCTCTTCTAAACTCGTTTGTTTAGTTGGAAGTATCATTTTTCTACCCTGACACCCAGTTTTCTCCCCTTTCCCATTCCCTCCTTTTCTGCTGAAGGAAAACATGATTTATAATCCTGGTAACGTGTTTCTTACCCACTCTGCTATATTAATGAATGAGTGTACTCTCCTGTATGAGATGGTACAGTCGTTTACATATGCTCTTCTGTGTAGACTCCCTGATTGGAGTTTGGGGCTCTGCCCACGCTTGTATGGCTCTGTGACAGGAAACTGAAAGCTCTTGTCCTTCACTTGGTGTTAGACCCATATGTTCTGCTTTGGCACCAGCTAGCCCGTGTGCTCCTGGAGGTCTTCGTGGCCGTCGGTACTGGTACCGCGGCGCTTCTGGCTTCCTGGTCTAGTACCACCTGGACTTCGTGGTGACTTGCTGTTTCTGTCAAATCCCCCTCCCGTTTTGTACCTACTGGAATTCCGTTGCCCTTGTCATTTTCCTGCCCTCCACGTACTAGGAGTATTGTGGTTAAGCACCAGGATTTCTTGGTAGAACTGTGACAGCTTCAGGTTTATGTGGGGGATGGGCTCATTCACACTCAGCCCAGTGTGGTGATACTAAATATGGAAAATCTCCAACCTAGCCGTCTAAATTATAGATGTTTTATTATAGATGTTGTGCATTATTGGAGATACTCATGTTGTTTTTTTATATATATATATGTTTTTTTCTTTTTTTTCTTAACTTCTCCAGTAAGCTTCAAACTTCACTTGAATTTCAGAGGTACTTCTTAACCACTGTGAGTGTCTCAGGATTGGATTTTGAGAGATGTTGATATTATGATTCTTTTTAAAGATGTATGGTTAATCTGGGACTAATTCCCAGTAAAAATTTTTGCGTCTTGGAGAAATGTGTAGAATTTCTGCTTAGTTCTTCAAAGCAAGTCAGATGGATAAACCTAAACCGACATCAAGTGCTTTAAAGTTTTCTGTTAGACAAACTGGAAAGCTTGAGATGAAGCAGCTGCTTCTCCATGTGGACTGTCGGGCATGAAGGTTGCTGATCTGTCTCAGTAAGATCCTTTGTGACTTTGTTGTGTTTAAAGGGCTCTGAACTCTGAGGGTCACATAGGGGCCTCTTTACACCCACCCTTTTGTCCACATACCTTCAAAAGCAAATTCACAAAACGTTCAGTTATACAGCTAAAATGGGGCACCAGGGGGCAGTATGGCAGTTTTTCACTTAGATTGTAAATCTCCTTGGAAACAGTCAGTTGAGAGGGGTGGGGTCATCTGGCAGAAATGGTTGGCGAATGGGGTCAGGATTTTCTCTATGACTTTTGTTGTTGTCGTAACATGTTTTTTCTGTTTGCTTGATGTTAAAGAGGCATGAGTAGCATTTAAAGGCTGTTTGGTTATGCTTCCCTGTTTTGCATGTAACTAAATACATTCTTGAGATCCCAAGGCACCCAAGGGGTGGCTGGTCAACGTGCTTGGCTCAGGTGTACCCGTCGTCATGGGTCAGTGAGAGCCCCAGTGCTCAGCGGACACAAAAACATGGTCCGTGGGCTCTGCTCCACACCTGTAATGCAGGACAGGCGGGCAAACGGCCCTTGGTGAGCTGCGGTCTGTCACAGGCGTAGCGCTCAGATACTCAGAGCCTCGTAAATAAACAGGCAGGATGTTTACACATCTATGAATTCATAAATCACATATTCCGTGACAAGCTGCTAAAATCAATGAACCTGTTACGTTATCTGTAAGATGTTTGCATAACGATACGGACATTAACATTTGAACGGAAGTGATCGCTCCGTGAGTAGATGAGTGTATAAAGCTGGCTTGAAGGTTCGCTGGTTAAGCGCATTAGTGCGTTGCCGCTTGATGGCACGTGGTCGGCCTCTTCCCTGTCTCCTCTTCAAGTCACATGTCAGCAGCGGGATCCTGGTAGATGTACACAGCCAGGGGATTTGACATTAAAATGCAGGGGTTTAAAAATAGCCGGCCTGCCTGTGCCTACGGTCACCTCTGCAGGGAGAGGAAGTGAAGTCACAAAGGTGGGGGCTGGGAGCGTCTGGAGAATCCCTGCTCATATATTAAAATTATATAATTGTATGTATTTCTTTATTTGAGCCATCTGAAGAGCACAGAACACACAAAGTAGCAGGAAATGGCTCTGCTTGTGGGCTTTCTTTGCCGTGGTTTCTGCTCAAACTCTGGAGATGCTGCTCTAGGGCTGACAGGTTCTTCCTATGATGTACTGTGCTCCTATCCCAGCTGTACATCCCCCTTGTCCCCAGAGAAACACCCATGTCTCTTTGTCTGCAGTGCCCTTAAAGACAGCCGCTTTCCCCCGATGACGAGGGAGGAGCTGCCGCGCCTCTTCTGCTCAGTGTCTCTGCTCACAAACTTCGAGGATGTCGGCGATTACCTAGACTGGGAGGTAAGCAGGGGGGCGCCGGACGCTCACACCCGGGGAATATGCCAGCCGGTGCCCCAGCCAGTGCCTCATCCCGAAGGGAGCCCCCTGGTGGGTGGAGCCGGTGGTGCCGCTGCTGTGGCCCCTTTCTTGTCGATCATTTTACTGACTCCTGATGTTATGGGCACAGCCCATGTTTATCTTTTTGTTACTAGGTACCCCAATGTCACTGAAAGGTAGCCATCTACCTGCTTGGTGTTTGTTTGGTTATCTGAATACATGTGCTAAATGGGCTCTCTCAGAAGTAAACTTTAACGTGCGGCTTTCTGCCTGTCAGGAAGAGGCATCAAGGATTCTCATGTTGTGGCTTCGGGTCTTGGGAAGTTGTCTCATGTTTTTATTCCAACGTAAAGACAAACAGTTTTTGACCAAAATGTCCCAGTGTGAGAGAGGCTAAAGCTCTTGGTTTTATGGAGGGTCCCCTTGGTGTTTAGCATGAAGTGCATGCGTGTACATTTCACATGGCCCTGTAGACTCCTGACAGGGCCTCCCGTGACGGGTGACTACTGAGTTACTGTGCATCTGCTGAAAGGCTGAAAGTTAGATTACTATCTTGGGCAAAGCGATTACATGGAAGAGTCAAGCTTTCAAAGTTCACTTACTGTGCTAAGCTAAGTAGCGCTTTTCTACTGCCACTAAGACTCGACTGGAGTTTCCGTTGTAAATTATGCAAGCAGTCCTCACGTTGGCATGGCCTCGCTTACTAGCAGGCCTGAAACCGAGCTGGTTGTGGCATGACTGTCCATACTGGTGATCTTGCCATGTTCTGCTGCATTCCTGATAACTCAGAAATTAAAAAATACTAAAGCACAGCTAAATCGAATGGATTCGTAATAGAGATTTACACAAGTGAATGCTAAATGTTAATTCCGGCGATTTCTCAGACGTGCCAGTGGAAATTAGCACGTAGTAAGCCATAATGTACTCCATGTGAACAGTAAATTAGCATCTCTTTGGTTTTATGTTGCTGCCGTTCTCCAAACTCTGCAAAGCCGTTACCGAGCCGATCCTTTTGCAGTGGAAAACCGAAGCGAGCTGGAACCGTCTTAGTCTTTCTTCGTGGCACGGCTGTGGTATGGGTTGGTTCTTGTATGTCAGTGGAAAAGTGACAAAACACTCTCTTGACCACAGTGGTGGTCTGCTCAGAATTAATAATCTTAATTATACCTGGGGGGCTTTTGGAATCTGTCATTGTACAGTAAAACTGGTATTTTCCCAGGTGTTAATTCCAGGGATAAGAAGTATAGCATAATTAACTGAACCCCATCCCCTTAAAAGGGTATATGAAGAAGTACTGTGGTTCCTTGATAAGTACCCTACCGCCAAGGTTCATTCTGATCCTTGTATACTGCCCAAATTAATACTGTAGACAAATTCTAATGTTAGTGGTATTAATAATGGATAAATAGTTTATTTGTAGCTGGCATATTGTCTTCAGTCAAGGCCATCAGTATAGTAAAGTGGATTACATGGGGCTTAAATGTCTTTGACAGTCCCCACAAGTTTGTTTCCAGAATTTGTTTGGCTCTATGTAAATGTGTTCGGGAGACTGACGGGCTCTACCCTGTAGCGCTGTACAAACATGACGGTCAGCTTTACATGGCCACACTGCCCGGCTGAATAGCCAAGGTGAGTTCACTACTCAGACTACTCTCAGAAGCCACCAGTGGGTGGGCATCCTGGTGGCCATCGACACGTTTGCTCCACGTTCTGTTGGTGCTGTTAGGGCAGCGATTGACAACATTCACTAATCTAATCACGAATATGGTTTCCAGTGTCACGATCACCTGTATGCGAGTTAATTGTTAAAATACAATATGTAAGGATTGCAAGGCAAAAGTCAGTGAAAGAAGGAGTTGCGGATTTTTTCCTAGGTTCCTAGGTCTTCACCAACCCTCTGTGAATTTGTCAGATTGGAGCCTTGGCTTTCAGAGCCTTTTCTTTGTTCTGAAAGTGTCACCCTCGCTTTCCTTCTGCAGGGTTCTGCCTGCCTTGTGTCAGCACAAGGCTGCAGCTCCTTGGCCCGATCAGCCCCACCATGGCTAATGTAACTCAGTTATTTTGATGTAGCCATGCTGCAGCCCTGAAAGACTACAGCACGGTCTGCTGTCTGCTGTACACCAGGCCACATCCCCAGGCTTATTGCACAAAGTGTCCCACACATTACTGACACCTGAGAGGTAAAATTGAGGGTAAGATGGGCCATGATTATAGAGACGGGCTGTCTGTTCCTTTCTGGGTTTCAGTGACCCCCAAAGGACCATTATGTTTTCGTAAACCGTTGTGAATTTAGGCAGCCAGCTCCAAGGGTGTCTTGGTACCCGTGGTTTTAAATTCTGGTTTGAATCTAAGCAGGGCATTTTGGATTCGAATGTCTGTCACTGTATACGTTTAATGAATACATTGAAGTTTAATCCTTGCATGTTCCTTCTTGTCGTCGTGAAACGTACTTATTCAGGCAGTAGCGAACCTTGGGGTCAGAGTGTGGGGGCCAGCCTTTTGTTCTGAAGCAGTTCAGGCAAAGAACCTGATGCTCTGTCCCCCTATTCCAGAAGATCGCTGGTTCGAATCACATGGCTGACAGATTGTTGACAGCCTGGAACACCGATGCCCCAATGAAGCGAGTCTGTCGTTTGGCCCCCCTTGACCCCGTGACGAGCCCGGGCCCATCTGCCTGTCTGTGGTCCCTACACCCAGTGGTCCTGAGATTATTCCTCAGCCCGATGCCCTGCCAGTTATGTTCGAGAACCTATGAATTGTAAAGTAAACAGTTTGAAGGAGAAAAAATCAGCATGGAGTTTGGGTGTCCTTAGTCATATTTTTCAGAAGCGGTCGCCTCGTGCTCAGCTGGTTTCGGTGAGGCTCACTGCCCATTGCCGTTCTGCAGCCGGCCCCATTGCCGTTCTCCAGCCGGCCCCATTGCCGCTCTCCAGCCGGCTAGGGTTGGGCGCATGGCCGCCGCAGCGGTT
>JAODKM010000059.1:2472089-2485322 GCA_026780845.1 Petrocephalus sullivani | reverse complement strand
GTCATGGTGGGGGGGCGGCGTATTCTATCCGCACCCCCCCCCCCCCCCCCCGCCCACCCACCACGGCCCGCGCCGCCCTGCCCCCCCCCCCCACCCCGGGATCTTGAAAAAATGCAAGTGTGTGGTATGGACCGAGCTGGTGGAGCTCGTTTTGAACTGGAGGATCGTAGTCATGACGTAATCGTGCTTCCTCATGGTGGTTTCTCTGCGCCTTCTGGCAGTTCAGAGAATAAACCTGGGAATTCAGACGTCTGCCCACTTTAATAATGTGGGTCGAGTTGCACCAGCTCCTCACTGTTTGCACGAGACGCATTTCTAATCCCGGCCTACAGGGGCTGAGTCTGTCTCCTTTTCACCTTTGTCTCCGGACCGTAGGCTCGCGTTACCTTTGTGTGTTCGACCGAACCAAAGATGCCTCCAGCCATGTCTAAATGCTGCTCTTCAGGCCTACCTTCCTGTCCTTCCAAAAATGTCCCTGCAAGAGAATTTTTTTTTTTCCTGTCTGTTTCATTTTTATTTTATTTTTTCCAGAGCATTTTTTGTACGAATTCTAACTTCGTTTTGCAACCTCGTCTAGTAAATGAATTTTCATTGTTGCTCCACTGAGATGCACTGTCGGCTCTCAGGAGGCAAAGAAACTGGTTGCACAGTTTATTATTTTTTAAAATTCTTTTTGTTCTTGTTGGTGTTTTTCATTGTTATAATTTTTAAAGAAAACCCCATAGCGTGCCTCTTAGATTTATGGGTTTCTTAATGTGTTTTTTCCTAAAGACCAGCAGTGATACTTTATATAAAGATGCATTTATCCTTTTTTTTTTTTTTTAAATTGTTTAAAAATTTAAGAGAAGAAAAGCCTCTTTTCTTTACTCTGGACCCAGTAGCTGCACTGGTATACAATCGCACTGATAGTTATACAGAGAAATAAATGATAACAAATGAAATAAATAAGAACTACAATAAGCTCGTGTGTGGAAACTTTTTTTTTTTTTTAAGAAAACTTACTTTAAAAAAAAAAATGTATACAAAAAAAAAGAAAATGAGTTTTGTACATTGAGATTTGATTCTTTTCAACAACAAAATATTTTGGATCTAAATTATTTTAGCGGTTTTCTACGTTTAAAGAAAATCAAATCGATGAGTTGGAATGTGTCATCGGTGGACTGCGAAGTCACATGCAATGGGCCCCGGGGCAGGGCCACCTGGCGTGGTCCCTTCCTCACCCCCCGCCTTTATTTCACGTTAAATCGTTTCTTTCCTGCTTAATAACTTGAAAAATGTTATTTGGAAAAAAAAATAAAGCTGGAAAAATAACATTGTCTCTTAGAGCTAGATCCTCTCCTTACACATTGAATTGCTGTTAGTGTGATGAAACTTGAAACGGGCATTTTACTGATACTTCGGTTCCCAAAAAAAGAAGCAAAATTTTAAAAACATAAAAAAATTGTGTGTGGGGGAGGGTGGGTTTGGGAGTCTATGTAGAAGGGTTATTGGTGGCTATGTGAGCTATGGCTATGGCAATGGATATTGTAGTTTTAAACACTATTGTTATCTTTTAAAATCATTTATCCGATTGAAAAAAATAAATAAGTCCAACTGAAAAGATCTGTGTATGCTGCTGTTTTGTTCAATTTTTGTTTGGTAATCTCTTTTGCATTCATTTGGAATTTCTGGAAGTAAAAATCCCATTTGAATAAGGCGCCAGCCTTTGCCTATCAAGGTTAAATAGTGAATATTAGTACTGCAAAAGTTACCAAAGAAAACATTTGTACTCAATCACAGAAGCATGGCCAAACATCTGGAGATGTACAGCTGTTTATTGAAAATAGTTTTGTTTGCGAAGTACTAATGAACAACACTGCAAATGTACGACCAAAACGGATAAACACTAGTTTTAAATCGGCACAGTACATTTTAAAAAAAAGTCACACCTTTTCATATCTTTCATGTTGATACAGTGGGGTGGGGCTAGGGTGCCCCAAAAATCACCTATCCTGTTCCCTGGCACGATGGCACAGTGCCCCCACCCCCACCCCCCTGATGCACCAGTGTGCTGTTTCTGTGCAGCAATGGTAGGTTGTCCATTCAGGCAAAACCTTGCCCCCACCTGGCTGGGGCCACAGCATGGTCCGTTACTGATCCCATTATCGCATCAACACAATTCACTACATTGGCTTGAACACTGCGGGCACAGATAAAAACCAAAAATACAAAGCACACTTGCACAGTCTTTGCTGTGGGGAGGGGGGTTCAGCCCCATACAGTCTCATTTAAGCTAGCAGAAGGCCTCTTGACATACATTTAAAAATCTAAAATAAATAAAAAAAACTTGGGGCACTATGGACACCCCGCCTCGCCCTTCTCCTCTAAGCATCATCCCAGTGTCTCGGACGTCAGTCAGGGCTCTAAAAAGGCGTGTTGGAGAATATGGACCTCGGAACGACTGTAACGTTACATCGGGAACGATACTGCGGGCTGGCGAACGCGATACGAGCGGACGATGGCGGCAGCAGAACGAGCGGAGTGGCATCTCGGACGGGAACGGGCTGGCGGCCGCTCAGTCGATTTTCTTGCCGCGCATCCGGGCGGCGTCCAGCAGCTGCCGGAAGGCAGGGCCTCCGCTGTGGCATAGCAGGGTCAGCGCTTTACCGTGCACCAGTGTCAATGCCGTCTGATGGCCCGCAGCCCACACCCGGTACCAGGGCCCGTAGAAGGGGTCTGACACGGCGGGGCACAGCATGTTGTTCAGGTTGACCTCGGTCATCTGGAGGAATGTTGCAGAACACCAAGTATGAGAGAACCAGCGGATCCAGCACTTTCTATTACTGACGTTACGCTTTTAATTACTTTAAATGACGAGCAGGCAATTAGCTGCCTGTCCTGAAGTGGGATTTAGAATACAGCTCACCTTAGTTTCATACAGCCATTGATATCATACACAGATACTAACGGCAGCATGTCTGATATTTGTCTGACCTTGTCATGTGACGTTACGTGAGTGAGAAAAACATGGCTGCCAGTCAGCCACTGGATACTTAATCATAAAGCCAGAGAACCTCGTCTCAGAGTTTAACACGGGAAGCAGACTAAGCCCTGTCGGAAGAAAAGGCCCCAAAGTTGTCGGTGCTGGACACACACAGGCGTGATGGAGACAGTGGGATCAGTCCGCACTCACCAGGCCCAGTCCCTGGAGGAAGACGAAGTGGTACAGGAAAAGGATGCCGGTGGACAGCAGGGCCCACCACATGTTGACCAGGGGCTCGGGCTTGTAGACCCCTGCAGGATGGAATGACGACATTGTCAAGGAAACTTCACGTCCACAGAGTCTAACCTCCTTGAACACAACGAAAATGTGCATCCTGATACTACAACACATCCCCTCACAAAATTTCAGCACAAGAAGTCTTAAGGCTGGTATGTATTTCTGCAATGAGCCTAAGCAGAACATATGCCGTAACCAACGTAAGTGGCCTACACTGTTGCAAGCATTTATAATTGTGCACTAGTGAGTCTCTGTCACTCTGCAGTTATGCTGCCAAAATGCTAGTTGGTTGAGGATGGTGGGGTTACGTTTTGGTACAACATTTTGACTATTATAAGAAACAAAACTTAGCAAGCTTTGCAGTTTTAATGATGGTTCCCTTACCAGATTATCTAGCATACATATAAAGATCAGTTTAAAGTACCGCTACTGCTTTTGCATGAGATCTGTATGCATTTTCTGAGCTAATGAAAATCGTTTATCAATATTGTTTAAATTTGTCGCAGATGGGTTTGTGAGAAATTTTTTATAAATACCACAATATTGAAATGCAATAAAAATCACATTGTGATATATGAAATTGTCCAATATTGTGCAGCCTAGTGTAAACTGCTGCAACCGTGTATTTTTAAATGTGAATGGCTGCAACTGTGACCCACAGTTAAATACCCCCAGCTGGAAACAACAACAAACAATTGGGATAGAAGGAAGAGCAATGCTACCTAGCAGACCAATCAGCTGTTGTAGTCTGTGTTGCCTTGGAGTTACATTTCTGGGGAGGTGAGCGTCAGGTTATAGCTCAAGCTATATTGTAGGATATGCAGCCACACTGTGTACCTACAATACTGGTTTGTCATCGAAGTATAAATCAACCTTTAATCTGTAGGGGGAGCTTCTGTGCGCCAGGAATGACTGCATCAGTAATATAATTTGAACACAAGATGGCAGCATTGCACAGCAAGCGATTGTCTGACAAAAGCTAACAAGGACCATTCCTGTAAGCTTCACAAATCAACACCTATTTTTTTTTAACCGTTCCTTTTTGTTTATTAATTTTCATTCATAATTCATTGCACATCTTTTCTGTGTCTGTCCACAGCCTCTGTTTTATACAGCTGTATGCTGCTAAAAATAAAGGGTGGATTTTGTATACTCAACCACTGAAGTGACATAAGAGGAAATTGTAGTTTTATTACCGCTTACCTCCTTTCCTAAAAAGGTAGATCGGGACCAGGTAGAGCATGGAGTGTTGAATGTAATAGATCTCCTTTTCAAAGGGGAGCTGTGAGGAGAGAGGAGGGAAAACTCACACTAACCGCTGCAACTCACGCTAATCGCTGCCACCACCCCTGACTCTGCTGCAGGATTAGCCACAGGCTAATGGTTATTCAAAAAACACGCGAGCTCTGCCACTGCATCGCCGACAGCAGCCAACAACAGGAAATCATTTCCCAGCCAGGCTACAATTAACGGGAAATGACAGCATTCCAGGCCTCAACGGGGAGCCTGGGCAGAGGCCGCACCCCACCCCTATACCTCGCACTGACGTTATGATGATAAAGCACAAATGGCACGCGCATTGGAAGCCAGGAAATCATGGGGCTGGCGTACACAGGAAGCTCAGCAATGGGCTCTTGACAGACACACACAGCCTAAAGGCTGTCGTGGATAATGCCACTACTCAGGGTAGTGGCAAGGCGACAACAGGGAGACCCCAGTCTCGATGTCAACCACTCGGCAAGTCATATTTGACCAGACTGTCTCCCTAACAACAGTTGTACACTTGTAAATGCCGGTCTCCTAGCAACTGAATGTGGTCAGCTGCAGCCTGGTTAGGCTGCAGCGTTTCCTGAGTGGACTCGCCCGTGGTAATGACACGCGAGGCGTCGCCAAGCTACTGAAATGCGGCTACCACTGTTTGTGCGAGGGCCGAGGGTCGTGGAATAGTACAATTGAAGTGTACACACACTTATTCATCGCAATTCACACCTCTTCCTGTATGTCTGTGAAACTAACACTGCTCCCCAACACCCCACCGTACACAGCAGCCTGAAATATACCAAATATACACAATATCTGTGGCGGTGATTCACAAACAGGGTGGTGGTGGGTGTGTAAGGCGGCGAGTGCGGGCATGTGAACCGTGTCGAGGAGCTGGGGGCGGCAATTCAGTCAGGAACACGACGGTGCCATCGCTCGACACGTTCTGCTTCAAAATGAACACAACTATTAAACACGTAAGTGAGGCCGCGTCCGCACGGCACCAGATAACGAACCGGCAGCCTCCACCCAAAACTACTGCCTTCCTTAACACCCCGTCAACAGCAGCACGGGAATGATAGCGCGATTAGGTAACGCCAAGCCTGCAGGGTAAGAACACATCACTTCCTTCCTCATTTTTTCATACGGCAGCCTGTTGGCGTTATAGAGGTGGTAGAGTGCACCGCTGGATAAACATTAGCACCGAAAGGTGCCGAAATACTTTCACACGGCGACAACAAGGAATGTAAACAGCCCAAGGTGATGGGAAGTCAGCTGCTTCTCTCACCTGCAGCTGGTTTCCAGTCAAACTGCTCAGAGTGACACCACCATCTAAACCTCATTAATACACGCCGGCCGGACTCCGCTCAGCGTGCCACCCTTGCGCAGCTGCATGCAGAGTTTGCAGATTTCGCTAACAGCTGTGGCGTCAGAAATATCCACCCTCGGTTGTTCCTGGAACGTGCTCGCAGGCAGCAACGGAGCACAAGGTTCGGGTGTCGTACTCGAATGTGGTGCGGGTTCAGGGGGACTCACCAGCCTCGTGTTGACGACAGGGAACAGGAGAGCCAGGAGGGCGCCGTTGAGCATGTGAACTTGAAGCCTGCAGCAGAGACATGGGAAACAGCTCAGATCCCACTGGCGCTTTTAACATGACATTAAGCTGTGCGATGTACAGGTTGACCTTACAATCCCACCGGCCTATGTGTGAGATGCCCAACGGCACTGACATGTCAGGCCATCAGCATGGGCCACACAAGCCCCGCAGAGCAGCATGGCCTTCATGGAGCGCTACCCTGTTGAGCGTGCTGTGAATTTCTCTACATTTTGAAATTATTATTAATGCCAGAAAGAGAGACTGCACCTTAAATGTGGAACACTTAAAACAACAAACGGGACATGTGACTTCATGGACTGTACCGGCCAGGATGTAAATCGCAACAATCCTTCCTGTTCAGATCCGAGTTGATGGTAACTTGATACATTATGACTCTAAAATGCATAAAGCCAATGAGACAGACTGATATCTAAATATGTACCATTTCCCTTTACAAGCACAGAGGAACTGAATTGCATAACTATTTGCATAATACCATCCAAGACATCGAGAGAGGCAATTTTGCATTACGGCAATGGACTAAAACACCCTAGTGACAAAGAGGAAAAGAGCAGAGTGGTGACATTTCAGCACCATGCTGGAACTGAGGGTGGTGCCACTAACCAAAGAGGGTCTCTTAACCACACAGTGCCTGGGGGGTGGTTTGCTGGGAAGTGATGAGCACTTGAGTGAGCAAGGCAGTCACATGGTGCACTGATGTGTACAGACAGTTGACAAAGACAATGACTACATGTACACAACCCGTAGGCCATGACATAAGCCTTCTTAAACACAATCCGCTGTACTGAGTTACACCAAACGATGAGGAAGGAATTCAGAACTTTCCGGCAATATCTACAAAGGGCATTTTTGTTATTTATTTTACAGAAGCAAACATTATAGTCCACCCCAGGGTATAATACTCTTTCATGTAAAGTAGAAAACCAGTGAGACCTCATTTGGTCCCAAAGATCACAGACAGAACTCTGGCCTAACAAGTCAAAATAATCCCAGTGGGGGGGGGACAATTGCAGAATATACCGAACAAAATTGTTCGCTAAGCCTCCTTGCAGGCGACCAGCAGAAACAAACGCTAATCCTTTAGGCACTTTTAAGCGTAAATTTGTTACGAGACAATACATTGTTTGTCTGCATTACTGTACTGGGGATATCTGTAGTTCGAGTGGCTTATTTATAGCCCGGCTATATTTGTCGCGATTATGGCCCTCGACAGGGGAACGCTATGTGTGCGCCATCCTGAAAAAGGGATGGAATCGCGGAGCCCGGCGGCTGGGCTGTCAGGATAAAGGGCTATTTTTAGAAGCCAGCCTCACGGCCTCTTAATGTAATGCATCGTGAGACAAGGACGTGTCACGACACGCGGCAGGCGGTGACTGATGGGGACCAGGCGGCATCCACACCGAGAATCCAATGGGGGTGGGGGGGACGACTCACCTGAAGATAACCATGGCAGTCTTGCACGGAGGACAGGCCAGGAGAAAGATCTGTGGAGGGAGGATGGAACACGGTAAGGAACCTCTCTCTCTCTCTCATACACACACACACACACAGGTACGACCCAGATCTCATGGACAGCTGCTCCCTCACAGAGGCATCCTGGGATCGAAAAGAACAAACTGATTTATAGTCCATATTCCAGGTGGTGACCTCACACCATCACATGCTTGGGACAGTGAGACCCAGACACGCTCAGCCTCGCGGCACCAAAACTTGTAAGGCTCAAGTCCCAAACATTCACGGTCACAGCCAGCCTCCCAACCGCAAATGCGTGCCGCGGGAGACCTCAGAATGAACAAAAAATCCTGTAATTGGAAGCGAGACGCCTATGGAGGAACATGAGCTGCACTGGG
The DNA here is from genome assembly GCA_026780845.1 of Petrocephalus sullivani. Taxonomy (NCBI): domain Eukaryota; kingdom Metazoa; phylum Chordata; class Actinopteri; order Osteoglossiformes; family Mormyridae; genus Petrocephalus; species Petrocephalus sullivani. The sequence goes on along the minus strand of JAODKM010000059.1, from coordinate 2,477,335 downwards.
AGCTGCACTGGGTGCTGCACTGGGAGCTGCACCAGCTGAAAACCAATGTCAAATGTCGAAACCATTAATTCATGCTGCAACCTTAAGAGCACTGTGGCAGGATGCTGGATATGAAGAAACAAAAGGCAACATGAATATTTAGCTGACTAATAGTAATGATTATTGATTATTATTGAAATTCTCTTCTCACCTCCCCCAATCAGGCTCACCCGTGAAGGGCAGCTATCCCAGGGAGCTGGGGATCAAGGGCTGTACTCAAGGGCCCACAGGTGTGCCGAGGCTGGGCTCGAACCCGTGACCTTCTCAGGCACAGAGACTGAACCACACGCTAATGGCTCCGTTATGGTGGCTTACCAAAAAAGACACGGACAGAATACCACAGAAACATTCAAATATGAGCACATCTAAAATGCAAAGCGTGACATAAGATGACAGATAAGATGGTGGGAAATTGCTACATTATAGCACCTTAGCTACAGCTACAAATGCTTCACCGTCCCTTAGAATACGATGAACCATGTGGCATCCTATGTTGAAGACATTCTAAAGATGAAAAAGGCCCCACCATCACATGCAGAGATTGTCCATGTGACCGTAAAATGCATTCTTGTGTTAGTGATGGCTAGGCTTGGGCAATATGTCGATATTATCGTGGCGGTGTTGGCAGCCTTCACTAACGATGTCAACTTTCGCTTTGAAACGATAACCGTCAAACACGTGTTACACCTGCACTGAAGAAAAAACAAAGATGGCTGACCTGCTGATTAAGAAAAATACTAGATGGTTTTCTTGCATATTATCAACCCTTGCTACTTGTAGCTAAAGCCATGTTCATACATGAACTCTGGACATTTTCCGGAGAATTATTCAAGTCCAGACATTTTCTGGAGTTGCGTTTACAATATTTAGAAATATTCCGGTTGGTCCGCGGGGTCGCGCTGGAGTAGTGCATGCAGCAGGCAGGACATGACACATAATAAATATATCTTTCTGCAGTGACCACTGTTTTAGCTTTGATATTAATTCTACATTTATTTAGACGTACCTGCAATATCAGCGAAATAATGGAAAGCCATAAATAACGGAAGCGGATAAATAAAAGCAGATTAAATTGTGCAGATCGCACATCATGAAAAACAGTTGTTACTTTAAAAATTATTACTCGTAAAAATAGGATGCCTGTCATTCATTCGAAAAAACAAAACCGATTTTTTTTCCAAATGAATGCACTATGCTTCTGTAATATACCGGCACGAAGCAGCTACAAATTCTTCCGTTTTTGCACCAGCGCCATGATAGAAACATCATTAACACGCCCACTCGCGTGCGCTGAATTCTCCAGCTCCATTCATGCCTGAGGATCATTCGGAAATTATCCGGACTTTGTATTACGGATCTAGCAGGGTAACTGTTTCGGACATTTCTGTTCACATATACAGCCCCTCTAGGTAATGTACCGGGTGGCAGTGCATGTCTGAAAGGGGCTTAAGAGCGACACCAGTTAAATGCCCCTTTGTGGCCAAATCCTGCAGTTTTTTGTTAATGAATGATGCTTTTTAAAAGTATCGTGGCGCTGGGGGTGATTATCATATCCCAGCATGCTTGTGGGCAATATGCACTTACCCCCTTATTCTGTTGTTGTTGTTGTTATTATAAATAGTTGTATTTCCCGATTGTGGCATGTATTACCTGTGTCATATGTGAACAGTGATTGATCCTCCTGTGTCCCTAGCTTTGTATAAATCCCACACCCTGTGTGTACCTGATAGTATGGCATCTGACTTCCTTGTGTTTCAGACCTTGTAATTGGTTTAGGGCTTGTTCAATTCCTGACTAGAGGCTGTTAAGAACTCAACGAAAGAGCTTTGTTTCTAATCATTTGTTACTTTTGTCGGTCTGCTCAGTCCTGCAGTTGTGTGAATGATAATATCGTATATCGCGATATTAAAAGACATCGTATCGCGTTTGAAAACTGAATATCGCCCAACCCTAGTGACACCGGACGCCCTGTCACACTGTCAGCAAAAAGGAATTATATTATAATTCTATATTATAGATTATAATGGGGCTAAAGAATGACGTGACGCATGTTTTTGCAGTGACTTCGCTGCAAACAAACCTACTGTGCTGCCAGATGTGTAAAAGTATAACACTACCAATTATGTATAGTACATAATACATGATGGTAGGGTTATAGGGTTTGGTCGATATCTGGATTTGCATTATTGCTTATTGCTGTAAAAATGTAACACAAATTTGTTTACATAGTTACATTTTGCATTTCCATTTACAAGCAGTACATAGGTAGTGTTGCTTGCTAGAAATGTCTTAAAAACAGTGCTGTACAGTATTTATTTCCAACGTTTGGTTCATCTTTTTGTAAAACGTCAATCTCTATGGTGCAGGGCAGAGATACCGAGCAGAAGGCTTTACAATCTACCGCAGGTGTAGCACGTAAAAGCCCCTTTTGTTGTGTGTTTACAACACATGATGCAGATGCAAATACTATGCCAGACACAAGTAAAGCATTCTATTCAGGAAATACCTTCTAAATGAACAGCAGTGCAGCTTTGTGGATTATATAACGAAAATAAACGATGCCCAGTTATGTAATTATGGATTTAATAATAACAAATTAATCATGACCACACAGAAGATTCTCTATTCCTGTTAAACTATAATATAATAACTAACTATAGAAGTGCACAATCTGTAGAACAAGAAATCAGAGGGAAGTGGAGAGGAGCTGAGAAGAACTGATAAACAGGCACATGGCCAAGCCTACTGCTCTAAGATACTGATGAACACACGAACAGAAAAAACGGCCCAGGATGAAGATGCATGTTTTTTTCGAGCTGAAATCCCTGCACAGCTGCACACCCTGGTACAGTCCAGCTTAGCAGTAGTCTTAATTATTGGCAGGACTGGCACTCAGTGTCTAATTAACCATGAGCGCTGTTCCACTGGGAACGACGGACAGTCGTTTTTCTCCCTGAAAGGTCCCCCAGGCAACTGCAATGGGAACAGCGTTGGTGCTGATGCAGCAGAGCGGAGACGGAGCCGCTGTGGATGGTGCAGGTCCCTCAGGAACCAGGCCACGGCCACAAACATCGGGGCTGCATCCGTCACTGACGCCATCCCATAATAGCCTTGCATCCTTTGGGACAATTTCCCAATACGAGGAACTACACCCAGACTTCCAGCACTCTTTGGGTGCGTCTAATTGAAAAGCAGAATTCAAGATAAGCATTCCGGAACAATCTGCACATCCCTCAGAATCTTCTGGAAAAAAAGCAGCATGATGTCACTTCCTATGTGTCCTGACCTCAGCAGAAAAGACTGCTGCAGCAAGGGAGCTGTGCGGGTGACTTCAGCTTGCCGTCCTAGGGGACGCATTCAGAGAGGGATTATTGGTAACACTCTGGAAGAAGCGAGCTCTGGAAGAGAGCTGAGCCTTCATCCAACATCCAAAAGAGGATGGTGGGAGATGCATGAATTTATTGGGTCAGTAAATCTACCTCTTCGTCAAAGTACAGAATGACAACCAATGCAAACTGACATACCTCAAACCACAGGGCACACACTACACTCGCTGTAAACAGAGGTGACCTTTCTCCATGGAAATTAGATACAAGCAACCATCAGGCAGGACGGCTGGCATGATTAAGATATTGATCAGCACGTCGTCATCATGAGCACAGAGAAATTCAGCTTATATTTGGCAGATATGGACCTGCGTGCCAACTGTAGCCTGAACTGGAATGCCTGAATAAACCCAGAGACTTTTCAAAAAGCTAATTTCTAAGAGTACTGGGCATCTCAAAGGGGAGTGTGAGGGCCCTTTAAAGAAACTGCACCACGGCGATCAATTTGGCAAACCCCAGAACTCCACCAGAAATAAACATCTTAGGTGCAAAAATTAGAAATCAGGATAAAAAAATAACTTGTGCCAATCCCAGTGGTCTCTGAGGTGGGGGGGTATTTTAGTCTGCTGGTATCAAGGTCAGGGCTGGTCCAGCTTCTCCCAGAGGGACACGGCTGCACTGAAGGGTTGACAGGGCAATGGTGGCCTAGCAGAGGAAGGTGGGCCACCTCAGGATGGGCAGAAGACCTTCAGGGTAATATTGCGGTGTCCAGTTACGCAGCATTCTTTGACATTATTGACAATATAGTAAAATCACAGTGCTGTTAATAAACACAGAAAGATGAAAAGAGTATCTATCCCATGGCCTGTTAGCTCAGTTGTTTAGAGCCGTAGGCTAAGAATGCCGAGATCGTGGGTTCGATCCCTGTATGGGCCAAATGCTTCTTGGGAAGTTTTTCCTAATCTTCAGTGAGGATATTGATCTTCAATTTGGATGGTCCTTTATTCTAAGGGATGATAACTGAGATGGCGCCGTCTTCCGCAATCCTGACTGAGCGACATCCTGCTCCCCGGTACCGTGAGCAGGTGCCCACTGATTCAGCGCCAACAAGAACCCATGACTATGCCCCCGTTCCCCAGGTGCATATAGTTATCACGTCAGCCTGATGGTTCAGCCCTACCTGGAGACAGGTGTTCGTTCAACAGCAGCTCATTTCTGCAAACTTGTGATGTTTGCGAAGGTCCAGAGAAGCATGTCCACTGCTGGTTCGGTGTGTGTGTGTGTGTGTGTAATATATATATATATATAAACCTCTCAAACATCGTTCAAGTCATAGGACTCACTGGACCAAGCAGCTATGTTTGCCTTCATTTTTATTTACTACCCTGTTTCATCTAATGTTTGACCATCAGATTAAGGGCCAAATGTTGTCAAAACTAACAAAAAAAATAAAGAAAATTGGAACCTTTTACATTTATCGCAAAACAAACATTTTCAAGATTTCGCAATTAGCGCAGGGTGATACAATGTGAGGCAATGTTGTTGTTCACCCCCAGAGTCAGAGTTTGAATCCTACGCGCTGTGTGTGCGTGGGATATGTATATATTACATTGTAGTAGAGGTCTACCAATATGGGCTTTTCTATAGCCGATGCCAATGCCGATATTTAGAAGTCAGGGTTGGCCGATGACTGGACGATATATGCTGCCGATTTTTTGGCCGATGACTGGACGTTCTCCACTCTATTTGCAAGGTGAAATATCACACTAATAATATAGGATACACAACATTTCTCAACTTAATGTTTATTGAACACTGACTTAGAACAGAAGTGTAAACTTAAATATAAATAGAGTGACCAGATAATCCATGTCATCCCGG
>JAODKM010000059.1:2454832-2471989 GCA_026780845.1 Petrocephalus sullivani | reverse complement strand
GCGGGTTTTTGGGATGACCTCTCAATCAGCCAATAATAAAGCATTGGTTGTCAGCTCCTGTCCTGGGGACCCAGTCTGTGGCTGATTCAAAAGTCATCCCAAAAACCCGCAACCACACCGGCTCTCCATGGATCAGGTTCCCTACCCCTGCACTATACCACTCTCAAAGCCAGATACATTATAGTGACTGTCAATGACCTGCGTGTGAGTTTTTTATTCTCTGCGTTGACCTAACACCCCACCAACAGGACTTTGCCCTGTCAGTTCAAGAAGATTTTTGTGACTCAAATTTGATAAACTTTGATATAAAATTTGATATCCATTGGTAATTCAGAATGGATAGACGGAAGACTTTGGTGTAGTATAATAAAGCATTAAAAGCAAATAAATTAAAAGCAGTGCCGACAAAAGGCACTTTATTTATTTATTTTATTTATTTCTGATATCTCTCTTTGCTCTTCCACTGGCCTGGTTTTATAGCATCATCTCCGGAACTGCTTTATGTAATTTACTTGTTTTTCTGCCGTAAAAAAGAGTAACTGTACATGTTAGATCCACCATTAAATTCAGCAGCCATCTATAAATTAGATGCGTCTGACAGCAAAATTATCTTGCATAGAATATTGTCATAAGGAGAAAACTACAACATCATTCTTCTCTGTATAATTTAAACAATAAAACTAAATACATACGCAGAAGTTATCTGTGAGTCATCTTCTATAAAGCATTCTGCAGATTTGTCAGCTGGCAGTATTGTTTTTTTATAATCTTAAAATATTTTTCTAACTTTTTACTATTGGCAGAGCTCCCAAAACAATATCATATTTCATTCCCCGTGCAGCTGTTTTAGGACAAATAGAGATCTTTTGCACAAGTCTGAAAATGCATTGATAAGATGTGTTCGGCGTCTGCGTTGCTATGCCGGTCGCTTACAATGCTGCTGTATGTCTTGTGCACAGAAATATCAGGCCTTTGTCTGTGTGAAGACAAACCCCACAATATGTGAGAAATCAAGACCAAAATCAGGGAAATGTCATTTTTATTGGACCAACTGGTGAAGGCACGAGGTCAGCAGCTCAATATATGACAATTAATGCCACTCTTTCGATTAGCTTGTCGAATTCTAGTTTTCCTTATAAAGAATTGTTGGGTAAAAAACAGATAGTACAGTAATTTCTGTTAATACATCACGATTCTCAATTACTTCTCTGGTAAACTGAATATTTTAAATAAAATAACTTTTTAAATAACAATTTTGTTAACTGACACTTGTAACACTTGTTATGGGTAACGTTCTATATTTAGATTCTGCTCCTTTTCTTCCGCAGATACGGGGTGTGGAGTGGCGCGGGGAAAGTGCCCAGGTAGAGGAGTGAAATGAAGCAAAAAAAAGAGTAAACAGAACCATATGGCCCACTGAATGTGCAAAAAAAAAGTTTGCCATTTGAAAAAAAAACGCAGTACACAGTGCGCGATAATTCGAATGTCTAGAATTGTCTGAAATGAGATACCTGTTTTTATCAATTCAGAAGGAGGTTGTGGCTATAGGCAGTGCAGTGGGGTGCCCAACTCCCACAGCTGGGGATAAGGTCTGTATATGAGTGTTACCCAGGACGGTTGTTCCAGGAAGTACTGGGCTCTCAGAACGGCGACCCCTAAAGGTGGTGAGTGGCGCTACGCGTGCAAGTCTGCCCTTGAGGCTGGCAAAAATAGTATTCAGCTCCTGCCGCACCTCCCTCTGCCAGAAGGCATAAACCAGTGGATTGATGAGCGAGTTTGACAGCCCCAGCAACCAGAGGTAATTCTCGATGACAGAGTAGAGTGTGCAGGCTTTGCATAACACCTGCACCACACTGACGATGAAAAAGGGCGACCAGGAGAGGGTGAAGCAGCCAACCAGGAGGGCCACTGTCCTCAGGGCCTTGACGTGACGGCCATACCGGCTGGGTAGCGGTACTTGGGACCCGGCTAGCCTGGCGATGCGGATCTGCCGCTGGTGGCCACAGGCGATCTTCAGGATGTCCAGGTAGAAGTAGATGAAGACCAAAAGGACGGGGAAGAAGCAAACGCAGAAGACCAGGATCATGCTCTTGGGCTGGATGACGGAGAAGAACGTGCAGGTGCCATTGTATTCTTCCGTCTGCATCTCCGTCACCATCCCCGGCAGGAAGCCCACCATGAAGGAGAGTGCCCAGAGTGTCACCAGAGCGACAGCCGTCGTCCGTGTCCTCGAGATCCGCGAGTAGTGCAGGGGAAGTTTTATGGCGATGTAGCGGTCCAGGGAGACAAGGAACATGGTGAGGATGGAGGCTGCTGACGGCGAGGTGACCAGGGCCATGAACATCAAGCACTTGGTCTGGTGGGTCGGCGAGGTTTCGGAGTTGACGGCGATGACAGAGATGCCTATGATGGCGATGCCCACTAGGCTGTCAGCTAGGGCCAGGTTAAGCACGAAGCACCAGCTCTGACCGCCCTTCTTGCGGATTAGCAGGACCAGAGAGGCCGCCACCAAGAAGTTGGTGCTGATGATCAGCACGGAGCTCACGCCCAGAATCCAGCCCAGAACCTCCAGCTCCATGTCCAGGCGTGAGCGTTGGCAGGATGTTTAGCGAGCTAGCGGTCCTGCCTAGGGTGTCTCATGCTAAACCGCTGCTTAGCTCAGTGGTTCCCTCTAGGAAAGTCTTGGGTCGAGGAGAACCCTATTCTACCGTCTCTCGGTCGCACAGCACGTTTCTGCCCTTACACCATCTCGCAGCAGTCCCAGAAACTCCACAGTGAATCTAAGGACCAAACATTTATTAGAACTGCGCAGACATACATACTTTTTAACCCTCTGCAGCATGCCATTAGGTAGTGTGTTACTGTGGGAACATGGGCACATTTTAGCAGATGTACACACAGTGAAAGTCTCGTGACATCAAGAAAGACATTTAAGGATAGGTGTTTTCTCAAAGTGTCGAAGTGTTGTACCAGTGTGCTGGTTATGCTGGTATTTATCGGCTTCTGGGAGGGGAATCCACGCCGGGGATCTCCCTTCCTCTCTTCTTTTAGCTTATGCTTTCTTGCTGCTGTTTGCAGCTGTGTCTTCTCCACATCTGACCCTCGCTCGGCACGCAGTCCTACAGTAGCGCGACTTCCATCAGATAATGTCTCGGCACAGACGCTCCAGATGTGCAGCAGGATCCCTGAGGTTAAAAGTCAAACTGGGCGATGAATTAAGAGCAAAAAAATGCATTTAAGCAAACAAACAGGCAGTTAAAAAAAAAAAGCTGCTTATAATCGACAAGGTCTCCGCCGTCTGTTCTTCATGTAGCTCTGCGTCCTTGTCGGCCAAAGCTGTATCCAGATGTTCGCATGAGTGCGAAAGGGGCGACTCTCCAGCGCTGCGTCCCGCGGGACGGCTGCGTGTGATGTCTCTTCCGTTCTATTGGCTTAAGCCAACTGTACTAAACGGGCAGCTCTGTGAAGAAAATCAGATCGGGGGGGAGACGGAATCCCTCCTTCTCCACACTCACGCTTTCTCCGCTTACAAGAAATTTTCCCGCCAGATCCTTGAATATGCTTATAGACCTTTTCAATATTTTCATTGATATGGTTAAAAATGCTGCAAGGTACTTGACTGAGCAGTGGCCAATGATGGCAAGTCTTGTTTGATAAATGGCACATGGGCCAAGCCCTCTGTCAGTGCCTGGTCCCCAGACGCTATCTTTAGGTACTGTGCTTTTTTCCGTCCCATGTGGTGCCTTTCCTTCGCCCACTGGACCCGCCTCCTGTGGCCAGCAGTCAGTGTCAGTTATTCAAGGTCAAGGATGGCCAGACAGACCTGTCTGCACGCATCCTCATTGTCCACTTAAGGCAAAGACAAACAGTATAACATTAACCAAACTCCCAAACCCTCAAATGAAAGGAAACAGACATTAGCCTCTCAGGATAAAAAGAGACAGTATTGCCGCTACCAGGAACCAAAGAACGCGAGAATGGACTTTGGATATTGCTTACTTAACATTTCCCGATAGGCTACTTTCAGTATCTCTGCAGACATCCGAGCAGTTGGAAAATAGCGACTGCACACTTTGGCACATGACGAAAATATTGCAAAAATGCAGATCCCAAGCTGACCCTAATAAAACTCTGAACAATTGATATAACAAGATCAGCAGCTGGAAGCCGAGGAGAGTAGGGAAACTGTTGTGTGTTTAAGTGCCAGTAAAACGCCCCTGACCATTGTCACAGAGGCCTTCCTTCTGGTGGGAGATGTAACACGTTCACATACATTCAGGGTGACTTTGGGGTGTGGTAGTGTTGTAGTACTCGAGTCCGGTCTTTTCACCTTTTCACTTACATGGTCTCGTCTCAGAATAGAAAGCAATTCTACTCTGTCTTGACTCGGGGCAGAGTTGCATAGATTGGTCTGGTAATTTTAGAGGGAGACCTTGAGACCGAGCGTGTGTAAAGAGATTGTGCACTTATAATCTTGTTCCATAACTGTATGTAGTGTGTGTATAGTTGTAATATTGCAAATGTGAAGCTGCAAATATGTGAACATTTTGTGAGCACAAACCTTGCTGTATGGGTGTACAGAACTAAAACACAAGTGTGCAAAAATATTTTGCACAGCCGCAGAATTCTGTCATAATAATCACCCCATAATTATTAGGGGTCAGGTCACTGGCACGTCACGGTTTTGCTTTTTTCTGCTCCCTGCAGTGTTCAGGGCCCTCTGCTGGCCACAATCTGTCACTACACTAGGGAGGGCCCCGAAGTGACTTTATGAGTGGAGTCCCCAGAAACAACAAACAGGCCCCTGCACACAATGCAGACTCGTCATTCTGCCCTACTAGACCTTTCAGCGCCATTCACAGCAGCACCAGGTCAGCAGTAATTGGGTTTGTACCTTGCCACAAGAGATGCTCCCTCACCCCGTCCACCTCACAGCCTGACTCGCCGCACGCCTGTAGGGCGCTTCCCACCAGAACCTCCCAGCAGGGTGAGGAGACCCTCAGTGCTTGGTGCTTTTTTTGGGAGAGAGATTCAGTTCAGCACTTTCGGTTTCTTTCCTGATAGGCAGCTGCTGATTCCTGGGGACAGTGGTCTGATGATGTCCTTAAAGAGGAGACTGCTGTCCATCATCCTGTGCTGTGTTTACTGCCTGGCCTCCCTTTTCTGCTTGACTCCCGAGCGCAATAGCAGCGTTTCCCATGGTGCCCGGTGAGTGTGTGTGTGTTTAGGGTCTGACTCGACATCAGTCCAAATCTGACCATCTCAAGCTCTCTTCGTGTCATTGAGGCTTAGGAGCATCACTAAACATTTAGACTAGACAAAGAGGAGGGCTAAACCTTTACTGGGGTGGGGACTCTAATGTTAATGAAAATGAAAGAGAATACACTATTTAAACTAATTAGTGTGCATCTATTTGCTGTAAAATAGCCCTGGCAATGCTGCTGAGTTAGCAAGGGTAGTTATGCATGTAACGGGGGAGGGGGGTGGTTAATGGAAATTTCCGGCAAACCCTTCAACGCATGGTTTGGTGTATGTGTGTGTGAATGTGTGCGTACGTGCGTGAGAAAGAGAGAGAGAGAGAGAGAGAGAGAGAGAGTGACGAAGGTTGCTGTGAATGCCTCTATAGTTTTGGTCAGGCCTGAAAAATCACCCTCGACCCAATGTGACCCCTATGGCTTTGTTCCAAAACTAAATCTGGGGTATTACTATTTTTTAAATAAACAAAAGAGAATGTCAAGTCTAAACACTAGGGAAAAAAAACTGACACAATAAGAAAATTGAATTAGATGTTCTGAAGAAAAATATTACCCTTGATTCCATTCGTAATGTATGATTTCCTGGTGATTATATATATATATATATATATATGTGTGTGTGTGTGTGTGAATGGTGATATCAGGCATGGATGTATACAGCTTGATATGTTAATACAAATGTATTGCAGGAATCTGATGAAAATTGCCCAGGAGCTTTACCAACGTGCCCTGACACTGCTGCGCGGGCCCATGTAAAGACTTCTGGACTGCTTTTGTAGCGAGAGGATTAATCATCTTTTATGGGATGAGAAAATGCCGTTTCAGTCCGTTTTGCTTCGACAACGTCAACTACGACTCCTATTGGACAAACTGTGTAACTACAATAAGTTCATATAACTATACCTATCTTTAAAAATCCATTCATGCTATGTGGGAGAGCTATGTGAGGAGTCAGTCCGCATGGAGACCTGACAGGTGAAATGAAGTTTCTTTTTGTTACTTCATTTACAACCGTGCAATTTCAAGAAGCTTGAACACGCTGGTCTGCACAGGTAGGAGAGTGAATTCAAAGCATATAGTGCTGACAGCATGCGGTATACCCGTCAAGAAACAACAGACAAATTTCAGCTTTTTTTTACACATGCATTACACTAATATGGTCGTGGAACCTCATTTTAACTACAGGGGGTGCATTTTTCTTCTACATTTTCACATCTAAAAAGATATGCAGTGATTGCAACATGTGTCTCTAGAGGAGCTCATGACCGCGGTGTAACCAGAGAAATTAAACTTGATCTCAATTAATTCAAACTGTTGGTTGGTTATTTCAATTAATCTGTCTCATTAATTCAACAACGTTGAAAGCCATCCCGCGCGATTAGCTTTCCTAATACATTACAGTGTGTTGACACTTGGGAGATAAAATATGTTGATGCGTACGTACAGACATCCACGTTTTACTGTTAACAAACTTAAATGAGAATAATGGGGGAAATAAGACGTGTTTCACTTTCTGCTGAATGAAACACACAACAGCCTTGCGTATCGTGCCATGGAAGAATAGATGATAAAACGTAGAATTTCAGAAACGTTATCGCCGTGTTGCAAGAACCTAATAACTTTAATTACCTTAATCTAAATTTAAGGCGCTTTACACTATTAGACTCTGTCGGTGTTTTTGGGGATGTAACGGGTCGATAACATAAAACCAACTGTACAATATTACGTTGACTTTGTATATAACCGTTCCCATGAAAACCATTTTAACCAGTCGCACCGTCCTTCGGACCCCCTTCACGCGTCATTATTTTCAAACAGCACGCGTAACGTGAAGGACACGTGACCGCATATCGAAATGACGCGTTTTGTCAACGTCTGGGACGTCGTTACGTCAGAACGATGCGACGCCACATGACATTGCTCCAATATCGTAGAACGGTGGACATTTTATATAGTTTTTAATTTATGCGAATACATATATTTGCAGGACTCCATTTGACAAAGGACGCACCGAAAAGAAACGAGTAGGATTTCCTCCACAAGCTTGTGACTACGCGTGTGCTCTGAAAATAATTAACATTAGAAAACCAATTTGTACTTTTTTCGTTCGAAAATTAGGAGTTCACACTACTGAACATTTACGATAGGCATGGTGCCGGAAAACGAAATATATAGCTTAAGAATAAGTGAAACAGTAGAATATGAATTAACTAACTTCTGGCATAACTATTTAGATAAAGAAAACAAAAATGGCATCCCAGACGCCAATAAATCCCATATAAAGCGTCAAAAGATTTACAGGTGGAAATGTACCGGACGAACGGTTTCGATAGCGTTCGAGCAAAGCCTACCAAGGCTACTTGCTGCCATTAAATATGGAAACCACCTGTTTTTTTAAGTAATAACACGGATCGAAACGTCCTTTCCATAAGTAATTAACCCTCCCCCGTAGCTGCAGCATCGACCCACTTGTACTGATAATCTGTCACAGATTAAGGGCGCCACACGGCCGTGTCTGAAGGCAGCTTTTCTGGTTTGTAGGGCCCGGGACACCACGCCCCGGCGTTTGCTGGGGTTTCCGGTCTCCCAGTTCCTGTCTCTCCGCATGTGACATGGCCGGCTAGCAGGCGAACTTTTCCGCGCTCCCCCTCCGTCTCAGCGCCCAGCCGGTGTCATGGGGCATATAGTGAAATAAGGAAGCCCACCCTCAAGCCGTGGCACAGGTAGGCGCCATCCGAAAGCTCAATTCCGCTGTCGGCTCACCAAAGCTCGATCTCCCCCCCCTTTTTTAAATAAAAAGAAATGCATCGTAGCTTGTGAGTTTAGCTGCCCTGGGGAGGTGATTGGTGTTTAAAGTCAGTGCTTTTAAGTTAATTAAATAGGTGCGGCATTATTTGGATGGACACCATAGCGACACAATTTCAGAGTCAAAACTTTTTTTCTCGGTAAGATGTAGGGTAATGTTTGTACTTATGACCAACTGTAACTGCTGCAAATTACCGTTAGTTAGCTATTGACGTCCCCAAAGGAGGACGAGGCGACGCTGAATGAGCTCACATTTGCCGGCTGCTATAAGGAAGTGGGCCGGCCGTTGGCAAATCTGGGCCAATGGCAGCTCGGCAAATTTCGACGGACGTGAAGGCCGTCCAATCGGCCGCGGACGTTTTGCACTGGCCGTGGTATTAATTTTTAATGCACCGATTTCATTCCGGTGCAGAGTTTTGCTATGCACCAGATGAGGTCAGGAATCTGTAACGCTAATGTGAAGATCGCCATGTCAATTTTCGTGCGCCTAAAACTGTTCATTTATTTGTATTCCGGTGGCTTGTTGCTGTTTTTAGCCGGTCTCCATCAGACTGAGGGTGCGAGCACAGAAATGGCAAATCTGAACTGGAAACCGTTCATCTACGGGGGGATGGCCTCGATTGTTGCTGAGTTTGGTAAGCGCCAGGATGCAATGTGATAAAAATGAGCGGGCGGCCTCGATTCGACTTGCAGGACTGAATGCGGTGTGATCGCATGTTGGATATGCATGTGTAATATTAAAAAGGCCAAACTGAATGCAGTGTAATAATTATTCAGTAGCCGTACTGTAAAGATGCCCTGTCATTCAACCCGTATTGTAAAGCGATCAGCTGTGACTTGCTTAGCATAACATTTCATTGATGCTTATCCATTTAACGGTACCTGGCAGGTACTTTTCCCATTGACCTTACGAAGACCAGACTGCAGGTTCAGGGCCAGTCCCACTGTGCTGAGATCCGCTACAGGGGCATGTTCCACGCCCTGCTGAGGATTGGGCGTGAGGAAGGGGTTCGAGCCCTGTATTCTGGGTGAGAGCAGACATCAGCACTGGCCCACCGTTTGGGTGGAGGGGGGAGAGAAGTCATCCCCGGTGTGTTTAAATGGCTCCGCATCCAGCAGCTCATTGAGTACTAACCCCCGCTGTCGTCGTTTCTCTCCAAAGGATCTCTCCCGCTCTTCTGCGGCAGGCATCGTACGGAACCATAAAGATCGGAACTTATAACACCCTGAAAAAGCTGTTTGTCAGCCAGCCCGAAGGTATGTCTGCATGGGTTTTGCTTTCTTTTACACCGATGTTGTTGCGTGCGTACGAGTGAACAAGGAAGCAGTGGAAGATTGGCAGCGTGAGAAAACAGCTTGGATATACAGTCTTTTAAAATGTGACACGGTCTGTTCTGTAATGTTGTGATAAACAGATTTGTTTGTTTGTCGTTTTTTGATGCTAATGGGTAGCTTGCCCCCCACGTGCCTGTCACTCTCATACCAGTTGAATGTGTCATCTTCTGGACTCTCTGCCTAGGACAGTAAAATTGCCCCTGTGTGGACAGGTCCTGCGGGGTGGGGGCAGGGAGGTGTGGGAGCAGCGACGCAGTTGCTCCTACTTGTCTGCCAGCCAGCTCGCGTGACGTGTGTCGTTACCCCCTCAGTGTGACGCAGGCCCCGCCGATGATATGTAAGAGAGTATAGGAAGGGAAACCGGACTGTGCAGGCAGATCGGCGAGCAGGGGGGTCTGAGCTCGGGTGACACTCTTTAATTGCTAAATAAGGTGAGACGCACTTTCCATCCAAGGCCAGTTTATTTATATAGCGTACGGCAAAAGGGCGGCGGTTCAAGGTGCTTTAGAGAGGAAAAGAGAGGAAAAAAAACTAAGAACAAAAAGTAATATTGTTAAATACAGTAAAACACATTAACAAGCACAAGCCATAACAGATATGCTCAAAATATAGTAAAAAAAAAAAGTGCAGTGTGCTTCCAAAAGTCGTGAGTGTATAAAAATGTTTTTAATCTTGATTTAAATGTGTCTACTGTTGGGCCACATTTAAGATCATCTGGGGCTGGGTGGAGCTGTGGGAAGCTGATGGCCAGGAGCCAGGTCAACATGTTTGGCTCGAACTCCGGCTGATCAGTCGCCAGAGATCTCCGAGTCCTAGCAGGTTTATGTTCTAGTAGCATGGCTGAAATGTATTTCGGGCCTAAAGCCAATGAACATCTTGTACACATGAAGAGGAACTTTGAAACTGATGCTGTAACAGGATGGTGGTGCAGGGGCCTGGGCTTTGGAGAGATTGGGTTCACTTTTTCTGGGTTTTTGCTGATATTGAGGGTGCAGCTTTTCGGATGAGCAGTGCAGTGGTCCCTTGCGGATGCCTAGGCACAGGAGTGATACAGGAGTCCAGTGTACTGGGACTGAAGCCACAGTGAAGTGTTTGTAGGGCTTGGCCTGATTTGAGCTGTGTTTACAGTTTTGTGATGGTTGTTGTGACTGAGATCTGCACCCGTTTGGACTCCAGTATTTTTAGCCTTGAGGGCTTTAGATTCGAGGTGAGCACCAACTTTAAATAGTTTCCTTCTGCAAAGTATCACCTCTGTTTTGTGTTTGTTTAGTTGTAGAAAATATTCCAGATTCTCACTATTTGTTTGCTCTAAGCATAGCTGCTGTGAGTCAGTGGGGTTGTCGTCATTAAAATAGCTGGCCTCAGGTTGGGTGTGTGCGGATCACACAGCCTAGGGTCAGGGGTCAGCTGCCATACTCATGCCTGCCAAAGTTTGGCTGGTAGCCAGACCCGCACCGGCAGGGACAGATGACCAAGCATGGGAGGGATCGTGATGTTTCCTTGCAGGGTTTGGGGAACAGCCATGGGGATATCTTAACACTGGATTTCCTGGGCAGAATGGTGCAAGGGGCGTGGCCGTTTGGGGCAGGGCTATTTGGGGACTTGTTAATATGTAATTTTTGCAATACAGATAAGGCTTATGATTTTGGATCTCTGTACACTGTCTTAGGATGTCACCCTGTTCTTTTTGGGTTTTTCTTCTCATTTGGTTTGGTTGGTGGTAGGGCTGCAAGGTCTCACATCGCAATTTAATTGTGCTTCCATGGCACATGCCAGTGCTTTAGATAACTGTTGAAACATTTGTCCAGATGCTGGCTTTTCAGTGCTATATGGGAGTTGTGATACCTGAAAATTAATAATCTGTATAAATTTGGTGTCTCCTTATACTTATTAAATTGGGTTTGTGGAGCGTGCCTCATGCAACTGTTTTGGTATACCACAAGAGCGATATGCACTCTACAAAGGGACATCTAAGGGGCATCTAAAGCCCTGGTGATTATTAGGCATGTGCCAGAGAATGGAGATTAAATCACTGTGTGAGATGGTGCAGCCCTAGTCGGTGGATTGGGAGCTCATTCAGCTGGCCTAGTGTTGAAGGCTTAGGGTTCAAATCTTAGAGCTTAGGTCGTTATGGTTTATTTGTTCTCCTTTTTGGTTTTCTGCTCGTGTAACACCTGCCTGAGCGTCACTGATCTTTCAGGCAGCTTCTTTATTTGTGTATTTGTTTTTTTTTTTTCGTCCCCACACGGGTTAATGATCATTTAAAGGGTGTCCCCACCAGTCCGTGTGCTGAATGCCCAGGATCTCTCGCAGTGCTGGCAGGAGACCAGGCCCCCATTGGTGCCTTTGACATATCCAGTGCAGCTTTAAGGGACCCGGAGTACGCTTTTTCCCCTTTAAACGCCTCCGGAGCCCCCGCCACTGCTCCCGACCTCCTCGTTTCCCGTGTCTCCATCACTCCTGCTTCCATCTCTGCTGCCTGCAGATGAGACCATGGTCATCAACGTGTTCTGCGGCGTCGTGTCCGGCGTGCTCTCATCCACGCTGGCGAACCCCACCGACGTGCTGAAGGTAAGTGCTTTTAGTCTGAGGGAGGTCTCAGATCACCCGGGTCTGGCTTGGACTGAAGCGAGCTCATCTGCGTCCTTCTCTCCTCCCAGATCCGGATGCAGGCGCAAGGGAGCCTTCTACAGGGCAGTATGATGGCCAACTTCATCAATATCTACCAGACTGAGGGAACCAGGGGCCTCTGGCGGGTGAGTGTGTGTGGGTTTGCATTAGAGGTTGACCGATATGGGCGATTGTTGGACGTTTTCCCCTCTATTTGCATGGTAAAATATCACACTAATAATATAGGATACACGACATTTCTCAACTTAACATTCATTGAACACTGACTTAGAACAGAAGTGTAAACTTAAATATAAATAGAGTGACCATATAATCCATGTCATCCCGGACACTTTGAGCTACTTCAGGTTTTACAAACTACTTTAAACCTGAAAGGCTCCTTTGCTTGGCTAATAGTTAATTTCTTCTGTTTCACATTAACATTAGTGATATGTGCCGTGTTATAGGAGGCTGACCAATCAGCACACAGCAAGAATGCAGCGCTTAAGTGAAATCCAGGTCCTTTTAATTGAAATGGAAGTTTACAAATCCTGTCCTAGCTCAAAGTGTCCAGGATGACATGGATTATCTGGTCACCCTACATATAAACAAAGTATATACACTTAAATAAACACACAAAACTTCTCTGTCAATGATGGATTTAATACCCATCCTTAACGTTACCTGTAAGCTACACTGTAAGAAAAGTCCGTAAAAATAGAGTTCAATGTGCCGTGTTAATACGAAGGAATTTTTCGTATACATTGTCACAGGTGTTTTACCCTTTAATTTGAACAACAAATGCAAAAAGTCTCACCTAGTAGGAGCTTATAGACAGTCTGTATAAACGCTGAATGTCACATTATATTTTTCAGATTCTCCATTAAGGGCGGTTCGCATTGACATGGAAGGTACAGCCTGATGCCAGTTCCACCACCCACAACGGAGGGGGGCACAACCCAATGGTGAGGCCAGCAGAAAAACAAGCCCCATTGGACAGTCAGCTCCTGAGACCATCTGCGCGGACAGCAGTCTAGAACACGCCCTAGCACCCCAACCCCTGACAACCAGCGACTAGCCACAACACCACCCACCCTCACCCCGGCCCAGCCCTGGAGACTAGCTGATCTCAGGAACGAGACGTGCCGTGACTGTCCACCCAGGGTGAGGTCACAGATGGAAGGTGATCCTCAACACTGCCGGCATGGTAATCCTCCACTAATGCACAGCAGCAGCAACTCTCTTCATTCACCACTAATGGTCACTTTTAGCTACATTTAAATAATACCCAAATCAGATGTGCATTTCCCAGCAATCAGTCTAAAATCATCTAAACACATCATCTAAAATGGAGGCACCAGCAAAGTGTCCGAGACTAAGTATCATGACACAGAACCGCCTTCAATCCCTACATAAATCGTAATGCCCATTTGGACCAGCGTCATCCCATGAAAACTCACAGATATACTTTTAAATACTGTTTAAAATACAAATATACCAGGTTTAAATTATAAGAAGTCACTCCCAGGTTACCAATGGTTTACTATAAAATAGACATTCATTTATCAAAATTGATATTTTAAAAATGAAGTGCAGACATATTCCATCAAAGCAATTTAAGCCTGTCAGATGTAGATATCGATTTCTGTTCTCTAACAGTCTAGCAGAGGACCGGAGGCCACAGACTTGGCAAGACTTTTACTGTCTCACACCCTGAATAATACATTTTATTTTACCGATCGGCTTATCCGAGAAGATGAGAGAGGCAACAGATGGAGATCAAGACACCCCCTTCTCTCCCATAAGAATAACACGCACTACCTTTTGGAGGACTTTGAGAGTGCAAAAAAAGTCTGATAGCAATAGTGCATGGCGGCCACTGCGCTTTAAGGTGACCAAAATGCACCCCAGTACGATACATCAAGCTTCTGAACTGCTGCCAGCCAAATTATAAGGAGCATCACCCAATTTATGGCACGGTGCCTAAAATGCATGGAGATTTTAAGGCCAGGGGACCAAACCCAAAGCATTATCGGCAAGGTATTAAAAATGCTGCACAGGGTGTCATACTTAAATTCGGCGCTTATTGCTACTCGAACTTAATACCACCTTGATGTATTCTCCCATGTACAGTTGCACTCTGGGATATCATCACGCATATAAAATACTGATAAAAATGCAAGCTAGTTCAGGACATCTCCAAGAGAGATGATGGATAAAGGTTTAATATGCATGCATTTTCCTTAAGAATAAGAAGGCCAAAGAAGGGTGGATGGATAGATGCCAAGTGCAATCCAAGCGTGCCGAAGATGCTGCAGCCGGTACCTGAATCATGGTGATCACATGGCAGGGGTTCAGCAGGTAGATCACGGTCTTGGTGGCGAACTTGAAGCCCACCTCCACCCCGAAGGTCATGCACAGCGCCACCAGCAACAGGTTCTTGCCCAGGCTGTCCCCTCTGGACTTGCCCGGGTCCCGGGCCACCTCCCTCAGCTCCCTGGACACGTTGATCTTGCGCAGCGCCACTGCGACCTCCACGATGGAGATGGTGAGCACGAGCAGGGTCTCCACCAGGCGCTGATGCGGGCTCAGGAAGGCGGCGCACTCGGGGCCCCCATTTCCCTCGAACTTGGGGTCCACGCCGCCGTAGACCCAGTCCAGCAGGCTGTAGATGTTATACCGGGACATGTTCCTCTTCTCGTATTGGAAAAGGTACGAGCACGACGGAATGAAGGATAATACACTGATTTCCTGGCGAAACATGAAACTGCGGAAATCTGTACCCGTGAGGGCGGGGGGGGGGTGCAGGGTCTTATAATAAAGAGGGACGGGTCGCCGTTATTCTGCCACCTTCTGCTCCAGATGCCGCACTCGGTCCCGGAGATGCGAAAGCGTCCGAAAGCAGCACCCCCAAAGCGCCGGATCTCCGAGACGTATTAGTATAAGAGTAAAAAAATAAAAAATAATTCAGCCCGGCTTATACAACGACCCGCTTTTCTTACTGCAGCCGCATACCGGAAAAAAATAAGGTAGGGGGGGGATGCAGGAGAACAGGGGGCCCCGACGCCGAGATCGCGCACGACGATCCGCGCCTGGCTTTTGACGAGCCAAGCGTGCAGAGATGGTGCGAGAAAGTGTGCGTCTTCCGCCCAAGCTGGCTAACAGGTTTCAGCAGGCAACCTGTCGGAGGAAGACCGAGGGGAGGGGAGGCGGAGGTCTTCGGCGGCGGGAGGAACTGCGACGCCGCTTCTCTGTTACCGGAGCGCACGGCTGGGAGGGGCGCCACATGCAAAAGATGCGCGTCGGAGGATAACGGGCGCCGAGCACCCGAGAGGAACCCGGAAACAGCAGCGGCGGGGGGGGGGGGGGGAAAGGAGCAATGCTCGGCCGCTACAATGGCGAGAGAAGCCCGAGCCCAGCAGAGAAGCCCATGCTCCGTGCAGCGCTGCGCTCCTGCGGTCGCGCACGGAGAAAAGCTTCGGTCGCATGCAGCGCGCCTCCTCCGCAGCGTCACCCCGTGCCTTATACGGTCAGCGCCCGAGCGGCCTGTCAGTCATTAGCGTTCCGACACCCCATTGGACAGTCCCGGAAACGAGTCCGCCCCCCAATTTTTAACTGTATGTTTTATTAACCCTATCAATACCGCTCCGACCAGGCAAGAAACGCGCAAGATACTCCGTCATCTACAATCGGTTTCAATCGGTGGTTCCATAAATAAAATATTTTAAACATAACGGGATGCAACGTACAATTTGTATATATAATCATAAATGTATCTCTATACCCATATATTCATGTATTTGCATATACACGTCTGTATAAATATATGTCTATAAACATATAACAATTTTACATATGTATCATTTTGCAGCACGTTATGCTTAAAATGTATTAAATAGTTCCCTGCAAGGTTAAAATAACCAAAGGAGCTTTGGGGAACCCGAGGGTTTCTATATACATAATATAGCCTTTACAATATAAATATATATAAACTATTTTGTATATGTTTTCTATATGAGCCATTTTTAATTCTAAAGAATTATCATCTTACAGCATTAATGGCTGTTTTTTATGACAATAGTGTATGCTGAATTGTATTAGTCAAATAGACTGGGCGGGGTAGTGGCTAAGGAATTAAGAGTTAAACAATGACCAGTGATCTTTTCCCAGGGTGATCTCTCTTACCATGGAAAACGGCGACAACATACGCCACCGTTTCAAAAATTGATAGGTTTGTCAGCAGAGAGCCCAGCCAGCCATTATAAAACCTTGAATACGATTTACAAAGCGGACACTACCCACCAAAAAGAGTGGGCGGCATTAGTGTCGATCAGGTTGTGTCACTCCATTGTTTGAAAGCGAGCTCGTTTACCGTCTGTAGAGAAACTGAAAGGTAAGACAGTGTTATCGGTCACGCTGTGCCATCAAAACGTTTTACGCTCGCTTTGAGTCCTTTAGTGGAGGAATCCCAAAATGAGAACAGAAATGTGTGATCACGTGACTATGTAAAGCGGAGGGGGGGGCTATATTTGATCCCCTTGGTCGCGTTCCCCGACAGTAGTTTTGGATGATAATATATATGCGATATAAGTCTTTGGAATCCTGACTGAAAACACCGGCTTTAAAGCATTAATTACCATTGCCAGTTAGGCTTGCACAAACAGACATTTTATAGGTTAGAAAATAATCATGCTATTGCGTACATAATTAAAATAATAGTGTAATTTAACTAACTTGTTTAGACATGTTGCACGTTTTTTCACAAGTATTGCACAGATGTCTCACAAATATCTTTACGCTAAAGAAGTTACAGCACAGCTGCAGTAAAATTACGGCTGAGATAATTGCAGCTGATTATGCACAGCTAATTCACCCTGCATGTCCGTACGGGTCACTAACGCCAGCATGCTGTGAGTTGTTGGTGGAAAGTGCAGGTTGTTCGTGAAGTGTGGCTTTGGAGGCATTGAAACAGGGACGAGCCCCAATACATTTCGACAGTCGTGCCTGTTAATTTACTGCAGCAAGGTTCCAATTGGCCCCAAACCGAACACAGAGCAAAAATGGCGTCTGCAACCATATACAGTGGGATGCAAAAGTTTGGGCAACCTTGTTAATCGTCATGATTTTCCTGTATAAATCGTTGGTTGTTACG
>JAODKM010000059.1:2425903-2447695 GCA_026780845.1 Petrocephalus sullivani | reverse complement strand
TGTATGAGTTGCGTTTTGTACTCCCCAGAGAACAGCATGCAGCCCATGCCAGTAAGAACCAGAGTAGCCCCGCCTAGGACGGGATGGGGGGGGTGGTTGTCGAGCAGAGAACCCACTTCCTGTATGGCGGCTTTGTGAACTCATCACCGCTATGATTCACCAAAATGTTTATGCAAATGAATGTAAATGAAGAGGTTCGAATTAAGTCATCTCTCTGTATTCCACCGCTCGCAATGAGGTCATCGGAGGCTCTCCAGGTCAGCCGCCAGACCGGGCCTGAACGCGTCGCCTCGACGCACCACAGCATGTGACCCTGCTGAAGAGGGAATTCTGGGAACTCCGGTAACATGGGGAATCATTTATGTGAAAGGACCCAAAGATACTTCCTACTGCTAAAGCTGGTGCACCCTTTTCTGCACATACACAGAAACGCAAAGGTGCACAAACCGAAATTGATATACTCAGCATCCAATTAATTAGGTACGGATGTTGGCTCACACAGACAACCTGCCCCTCCTAACAGCCGTGGCTGCAACTGAATGCATACAAAATACAGATGTACTATCTGGATGTCCATAATAAAGTATATCCTCCCTGGTACTGTCTGGACATCCCTAATGAAGTGGGTCCTACCTGGTACTAGCTGGGTGTATCTATCAAAGCAGCCGTTGAGTATAAATAGTAATGATAATTGGAAATTAATGCAGCGTGACTGAGTGTTCCAAAACGAAAGTGATATAGAGAAATTGAGTGTATAAAACTGAGAAATAGCACAGCCATTCCAAAAAAGAAATGAACAGAACTTGCAGAGTGAGCTCAGCTTTGTCTGTTTGTAGGGCAGAGCTTCTCATCTTCTTCCTCACAAATAATAATGTAACAGCATTGTTCTCTAATAGCATCCAACACAAGTTACCCCTTGCCTCATACCCTGGTCTGCCATGGATTGGCTTTAGGATAAGGGATAATGCCCTATGGAAGATGGATGGATGGTATAATAATAATAACAATGATAACACATTGTTTGTATCTAAGGAGAATTAATCTGTGCTACAATACAGAAGCTATGACTGTATTGTCTGGAAAACGTACACCTAAGCCACTAAGAAAAGTTCTAGAATCTACTACTAATGACTTCAGAGAGTTTAACGTCAGGTGGAAGTTCACCAGTGGATTCACGTTGTTTGTATATATTGCCACGGCTTGTCATGTCTGAGGGACAGTCCCTGAAAGGTGAGTAACATTCATAACTCCCGTTCAGGTGGAGGGAGAGGCCCAGGGGGGAATTTGGAGTCGGAAGGGTACTAAAACGCGTGCCCAACTCCATTCTCTCTCATTCTCAGAACCAGGCCAGAGGAGGTCGTTTAGGGCTCCGCTGAGGATCCATCGCGTGCAGCCGCACACAACGCTAAGGAAGTTGTTTCTACTGATTCTTAGAATTCTGGGCCGACCGTCGCAGGAAGGATGTAGAACCAGAGTGGAGAGAGGTATTGTGTAGAGGTAGGTCTCCAACAGTTTTTACTGAGTGTTTCATTTATTTTTTGTCTTTATTTTAGTCTGTTATACACATAAATGAACAATTTCCACAATCAATAGGCAACAGAAAAACATACTGTAAACAAAGTCCAACAGTTTGCATTTTAAAGAAACCATGATGCTTTGTGTCAAATAAAGTGTAAATTAAAATGCTTCTTTTAATAGAACTTTATATATTGTGATGTGTCATGACCCAAACTGGAAAGCTGTCAAGCCTCAGGGAAAGTTACACTTATATTAAAACAACCTCGCAATTTTGAAGGTAGAGATATTTCATGTAGGAAAAAAGTTTCAGACTAATTATAGATATATCAAGAAATATCAAGATTCATTTTGATGATTAAATTGTTATGCATATGTGCTGGAACAATTGAAAAAGTGAAACAAGATGGTGGATTGTCCATTAAGAAAGGAAGTGAAGTTTTGCTGTTAACTGTCAAAGAAATTCACAGGAAATACATGCTCGGTGTAGTGTTAGATGCGACTTCTCTATTTTTAAACTGTAAGGCATGAGCGTCGACAACGAAACAGGCTTGGAAAGTTGCGCTCAGCTTTGATCCAGCCCAGAATTGTTTCACAGCATGGATGAGGATGAGACAGAGGCATTCCCCTAAACACACTGAAACACGGGCACTTTCACTTTTACCACAAAGGCTGAATGTTTAGGGCAGCAGCGCAGCGTGTGGTCAAAGCGGTACGTGGACAAAGCGCGTTAATATTCCTGAAAACGGACTTTAAAATCTGACTTGAAGTTTTCATTTCCAGGTAAATGCGGTTCTTGGAGCGTCCCAGATGTCTATTGCTTACCCAGTACTCAGTGTAAGATCTGTGTGATAAATACAGCTACATCTGATTACTGGGTCGGTAACGACATCACTATCTGCACAAAGACTACGGCAATGAGACCCGGAGAGCAACAGCACGGATGTCAAGTTCTTTTCAACAATAAAATGACGAATGATAAACCGTAAATGTATACGTTTCTTTTATTAACTGGAAGATAAAGTGAAAGTCTTTATGAAACTAAATCTCTGCAGTCCAACTAGCAGATTATTCTATTTCGAACTCGGTCCTATATTTGATGCAGAACTGTTCTGTTGTTCAGAAAGGCATTTGATATTGCACAATGAAACTTTATAAGAGAACATCTAAAATAGCAAGAAAAACATTTTACTCTTCTGTAAACAAATTAAGCGTCTTAAAATTTTATTTCCAATAACTCTAATAAGCTCAATTTTCTTCTGCTGTACGAAGCGTTTGAACCATTTAAACGCCAAAAAATAAAAAAATCAAAATCAAAATCCAAAATATATACAATATATACACCTGCTCGTACATTAATAAAATTGGTAAAATTATATTCTATTTAGTTCTACATTAAAACATTATTGGAAGAAGCATCTAACGATGTTTGCCCCTTCTCTTTGTGTTCTGCTTAATATTTTAAATGTTTAAATTTCTATGAATTTTCTTTTACATCGTCCATTTATAATATCATTTCATGTGATGTACTAATCATCCAAATAAAAGGTACATCAGTGACTAAATATGAAATGGCTGACACGTACTTGAGCATGACGTACGTATGAAAGTAACAAAATTAATCGTACTAAATACAATGCGTGAAACTAAACACTTTGCACTAAGATACCAGGATAAAAGAGTAAAGTTAATATAATTGTTTAACAATAAAAAAACATTTTCCTCGGATTCTACAATGTCACATTGGATTAAATGAAATTAGATTGAATGAACTTTATTCATCCCAGAGAAATTTTCTTTACCAGAGGTTATTTCAGTTCGCGGTTTTAAATACTGATTATGTCGTTCTGCATCTACAATAACGACTGCCTTATGCTATTGTGAATGACGTATCCATTAAGAGACCTAGTGAAACAGTGACTTATTTAACAAGTCAGTATAAACCCTGAGTGAAGTTATATCCAGGAGAGGGAAATGTTATAAAAGTTTCTGGGATTTCCCATGTGCTTTTAAGAGAAACTCATTGGACATTCTACAGTAGGGGGCGACACACGGTACTCGCTACATTTTAAGCGTGGTTACAAAGCTAGGCGAAGAAGAAGATTCGGCGGAAGTGACGTTGAGTCTGGGGGGTTATTTCCGGGTTTGAGCTGATCAAAAATGGCCGAGAAAAAGAAAGGTGAGCTCCCTTCGCTTTTATAAAACATGTGCGTCTTTATGTAATTCTGATTATCAGTCAGTATTCAAGCGGCGCAGTGACTAGTTCGAATAGGTTGCGAACTAGTCATTTACATGCGCGACGCATTTGGGTAATGAACCAGGACTTTGTTAGTAAGTCGTCATCTAGCGGTCTAGACAATTAAAACCCACTAGTCGCCTCTGCGTTTTTCTTGCCAAGTGCGTCAGAGGGTGTAAAATGCGCACATTGCGGTGTATTATTATCTGGATAAATTACCCATCTTCGACTGGGCTGTAATATAACCGATGTCAGAGAGGATACCGCCCAGGGTTGAGGTCCTGGGTAGATAGGATAACTAGGCGTTTGCTATACAGATTTAGGAGGGGTCTAGGTAATCAGTCT
Organism: Petrocephalus sullivani; assembly: GCA_026780845.1. Taxonomy (NCBI): domain Eukaryota; kingdom Metazoa; phylum Chordata; class Actinopteri; order Osteoglossiformes; family Mormyridae; genus Petrocephalus; species Petrocephalus sullivani. The sequence continues at coordinate 2,443,599 of JAODKM010000059.1, read as the reverse complement.
TGCCCATTAAAATTTTCTGATTTCATCTTTTTATAAATAATAAAAAAATCTAATTCAATTATAGACATGCAGTATGCATGCTCATTACGGCAAGTGAGTGATTGATTTAATGAAGCCTATTTCGTTTTGAGTTTCTTGGTGAGATTGTATTAAGATACTGGGAAGTTAAGTTATTTTGAAGGTTCCTGCCGACATTTCATTTTAAAAGGTGTGAAACCTATAATATATGCTGTTTCATATGTAAAAATGACAGTATCGGAAATATAAGTTAAAAATAAAGAGCATGGGAATGCATGTAAATCGTGTGGGAAAGGTCACAGCATTTCGAGAGGGTCTGTTAGTCGCCTCGCACTCTTTAATATTCAGCGTGTGGTGTAACTGGATGGTGCTCGAGTCGCCGGCTGCCCATATCCGATCTCCCGACCAGGCCGCTATGGAGCGCGTCCTGCTGAAAACGATACCGACGGCCATCTGTTCGCTGCCGTACACTAGCTATTTTTGGGCTATTTATTTTGATGTCTGACAGGAGGGATGAATTCAAGGTCAGATTGCTTATAGAAAAGCAATGCCGCCCACTCAAAATTCATTCAGCTCCGGGGTACTGCCGGGACATGGAATTTGCCTGCAGTCCTCTGACCTGTAGAGGCTCCATTTCTTACTTTATCCCATTTGAACCGCTAATATCCAACCCCCTGACTGCAGTTTCTTCATCGCAAACTTGGACATGCACATTTGGTACATTTCTAAAGGTTATGAACAATGGTTTTCTGTCATTTTAAAATGAATTAACCCTGCAGTTTTGCTTGGCTGCCTTGCAGGCACTTTTGTTGGCAAAACATTACTTTGTATTAGTCTCATATATAAGAACAATATGACAACATACATTTCTTTTGTACAAATGTATATGATTTTCAAATCATTACATTCTGTTTTTATTTACATTTTACACAGGGGCCCCAACTTTTTTTGGGATGGGGTTGTATTATGACTGCAAATACTGAGGGTCTTACAATTATGGGTAGCAAATTGTGTGGATGATGCTATTTTATGAAAAGAAAAAAAAAAACTTTGATGCACTTACATGAAGATGGGTGACTTGTTTTTGGGGAAATTCTGAGTAATATCTGTACTGGTGTGCGAGTCTATTGGTGTTCAGTGAGCAAGCAGAATGAAATGATCCTTTATTTGCCAACTGCACAAGTGCTTCTCCTCACATATCCCATCATGCTGTCCTTTTAAGACACAGGCAGGTGGTTAGGGACTCAACTGTGCAATTGAAAGGTTGCAGGTTCGAGTCCCAGCCCCGCAAGTACCTGAGCAAGCACTGCTCCCCTGCTGTGTCACAGTCGCCTCACATGGGTTAAATGGTGCACTCTGTGCGTCAACTGATGATTAATCACCTTCACTCAGAGCTGATAATGAAACTTGGGGTCTTAGTGAAGATTTCGCCACAGCTGGAGCATTTTGGGGAGTTAACCCTAACCCAACGGACATGTGACCGGGCTTGAACTGGCAACCTTCTGATCACAGGCATAGAGGCTTAAACAACTGAGCCACGCTCTGCCCCCTGCAGGCTGTATGTGTCCTGTTTTCTGTTATGTTGAGGAATCATTCCATTGTTCATTCCATAAAGCCTTAAACTTATGTTATCTAGGTAACTGCTTAAGAATGCTTCCTTTTCAGGAAAGGATGAAGACACCTTTGATGTCATGGACCTGGCGGAGTACGCCAAGAAACAGAGGTGGTGGAACAGAGTTTTTGGCAACAATAATTCTGGGCCCATCGCAGAGAAGTACTCTGTGGCTACACAGCTTGCGATTGGTGGCGTGACCGGCTGGTGAGGTCATCTGGGATGAAGGGGCCTAGGCTGGTTATGTCTTTAGTTAGAGAAGATATAAGCACGTGTACCCCGGTGATAACTCTGTGCAGTGATATGATTGGTGTGTGGAGTTCAGTAGAGGAAAATAGCTCCTAAATTAAACTGCTCACTACAAAGTCTTTGGATTTATCTTCGGTAACTGGGTCATGATTTGTGGTAAGAGACATCGCTGTTGAATTTTTCAGATGTATTATTTTTGGTGCTTTAAACACCACAGAAAGAATGCCATTCCATTATTCCATTATATTCGAAAGAAGACAGACATTTCTACAGCCAGAATCTCCAAAACATGGCTGCTTGCAGCAGAATAACCTTGATGGATAGATGCCACTAAAGCACTTCTGGAACATAAGCTTTTCTATTTTGGGGTGAACTGCCCCTTTAAGGGTGCATGTGTAATGAAGCACTTTGACAGTAATTATGTTACAATAATAATGGTGAAACCCATGTTTGACTGTGGTCTTTGTCCCTGACTGGTACAGGTGTGCAGGGTATCTGTTCCAGAAGGTTGGGAAGCTGGCAGCCTCAGCGGTGGGCGGCGGTTTCTTCCTGCTTCAGGTAAACGCATGGCTTAATCAGGCCGCATTAGACTAATACTAATGTGAAGCTTCTATACCCAGTTATATCCAGTGACTGATTTCCTCATTATCATAGGGTGCTGGCTAGGGCTGGGCGATATGGCCTAAAATTCATATTGCAGTATATAATTTGGTATGTAAATTTCAATATAACTGTTTCTGAATGGGTACTCTAAACTGTTAACACATTTAAAAGTAGTTGTGAATGTCACTTTAAGAACATTTATTGTGCAAAACTGCAATTTTAGAAAATAAAAATATGGAAAAAACTTTTTTGTGCTTTTATCACCAAAATATCTTCTATTAAAAATACGGCTTGGTTTTGTCCAGAAAACAATTAAGACACAGAACCAAAAGCTATAAAACTAATAACTTACCTCTTTGCAATCACTGTCGCCCGGCATATTTTGCAGATTATGTTTTTCTGTTCAGTATCTGAGACCTTAAATCCAAACCATGTCCATATTAAGGACGTTGCACCAGTCTTTGTAATGAGCTCGTCCTATTATTAAGAAATCGTTTACATTTAGCTTAATAGTGCTGCCGACGTTTCATTACATTAGTAATATATACTTAGATCCATAGCGGGCGGTTTTATCGACTGACATTTTATTAGAGTAATCATATGTACATTAGGGTCAATTTTATTACATTACTGATGTATATTCAGGTCTTTATTGATGTTTTTTAACTGTCAGGGCTTTGTTGCTTATCACATCAGCATTACACACTCGCATGAGCACGCTAACTTCAATTTGAACTAACTTCATGAATATTGCTGCTGCTTCAGTCTGCATGATCACATGAGCGGAGCACGGAGCGGTGTTTTATTTAAAGGCAGGAGAGGGGGCTCTGTCTCGATTTCACTGGAGCGGGATGACATTTTAGTGGAGTGCGCACCGGTATTGAGTGGAGGAGCAGGACAGAGCCACCAGTCTCGCGGGAGAGGAGCGGAAATTCTCACCGCTCCGCTCGCATGCTCTGGTCATTAACAGCCACTACCGCGGTAGGCCGGTGTAATCAAAATCTCTCTCGTTGGCCAAATTTATACTGCTTATACCACACATCCCTAGTGCTGCCATACTCCAAAGCACAGCTGATTTCATTTTTTTTTTGTCATTGTCAATACAGCACACAACAAGGAAATGTGTCCTCTGCATTTAACCCATAACAGATGGGCGGCCAGTTTGACGCCGAAGAGCAGTGCTTGGGGGGCAGTACCTCGCTGGTCGGGGATTTTAACCAGTGACCCTCCAATAACGAGCACACTTCCCTAACCATTAGGCTACCTCTGGCCTTGCTTTAGATTGCCAATCACACAGGCTACATCAAGGTGGACTGGAAGAGGGTGGAGCGGGATGTGAACAAGGCCAAGAAACAGCTGAAGCTGAACGCGGAAAAGCCTACTCCAGAAGTACGGACAAAAGTGGACGAGGTGAGTGGCGGCCGTGTGGCTGAACGGGGAAGGGCGGCCACTTCACATGGCAGCAATTTAAGGAAATAATAATAATAATAATAGTATAATAATAATAATGTTATTGTAGCAGAGTGGAATCTTTGTTACGAAAGAATCATAATGCACCCTGCGTTGTGTTCAGAGCTGACCGGGCCACTCTCCTTCTCAAATAGGTGCAGACTTTCGTCAAGAAGAACATCGTTCTCACTGGGGGCTTTGCCGGCGGGTTCCTCCTTGGACTGGCATCTTAAGATGTTTCTCCTCTCTTCTTCAGTGTATGCATCATCTAAAGTTGGATTTGGTGTTTTGGGTGTAAAAACCAGCATCGCTATATCTTGTACTGAACTGTAAACCAGAAGCTTAAGGAATGATGAAGCCGTTTAAGATTTAAGTTCATAGGTTTGATATAAGGAAGTACTCGAGCTGTGATTGACAAGCCACTGAGGGTCGTGTGTTAGTCTAGATTGATAATTTAGTCATAGTTTGGTAGTATTTTGCCCTACAAAGGACCCCATCCTGCTTTTTTAAGGATGACAGTGGGCCTGGTGTTTGTAGCACAGAAGAATTTCCTAAATGAGCATGTAATGAAAATACCAGTTTAGCACTGCTTATGTCACGTGTTTTACACATAACAGAGCACTGTGCTGTTTCCAAAATATTATACAAAACAACTACAAAACAAATGGTCCTTTTGATGCTTAAAATCATAAGGATGATATCTTTAGCCAGTGTCACCCTAAATGGGCCCTGATCTGTCTGATCATATCCAAAAGGCAGAGGATAGGAATGTGTGTTCGTGTGTCTCACCACATACTTCAGCAAAATGAATCTCAACCACTCATTCTCCCGTCCATATGACTATAGCATGATTCTGAAAGAACTCTGTTCTTTAACATTCTTCACAATTCAGACTGAATTGCCAATGTCCATCGTACACTCCTGCAGTGATTCACCGATTCCCCTCACTTTGCACTAAGTGAATATTTAAAATCTTAAAGATTCACTATGTACTTTGTTTTTCCCCATTCGCTCACTCCCAAATCAGATTGATTCTGTAGCACCCTATTAACCGTTTAATGTCTGTCTCTTCTTATCCTATATAATGTTTTCTTTATGATATTAACGATGCAGCAGTGGCCTGTATGTCTGGAAGTGATTATGGATTCTGGATTGATGTGGCCTAGGGTAAAGGTGCCTCTGAACGGAGCATGTTGCAGCTAGTAGATGTTTGTTTTTTATTTAACAGAAATGGGTTCACTTTGAAGGACCCTCCCTTCCCATTTGACTCAATATATACTGATTTCATATCATCACATTTAAATGCTGACGGCAGAGAAGCTTGTACCCAAATACTTGATGTTACTTGAGTATAATATGTAAGGAAATGTCGGGCAATGTCGAGTCATTCCCATTGTAGATTGTGCAGAATCTAAATTAAAGTTATTTTATTCCAATATGAGGTTGCTCCAGTCCAGAATAAAGTGTACATATTTATAAAGCGGCGCATTTCATTCATTTTCCTTCATATATTTACTTTACGGCAGGTAAAACACACGTCATACATAAGCAGATGCTGAGTAGGAGGAGGAAAGGGCCTCGTCGTTCCCCGCGGTCTTGTACTCTTTCTGGAACCCCGAGCAGCAGACGGACTTCTCCCCAGCGTGTTGCCGGCAGCAGCGCCGCATCTCCCGTATCACGTCTTCGCAGCGGCTCTCCATGTACTTATTAGCTGGGTGCAAGGCGGCCGCCGAAGAGAGCTTAGACACGCACTCACGTAGCTAAGATCCGCATTCTTTTAACTAAGCAAGAAGTAAGCACCCTTTCTTTTTTAGAAGAAAATAAACTCTTTATCTGGCTTTTACAGTGGCACATTCATAGAGTAGAACAAGTACTAAATAAGAGTATTAGTCCCAATCATTAATTACTAACCATGCCCAAATCTTGAACTCTGCCCTCCCCCCATCCACCGCCCAGCAGGTTTGCCGTGATCAGATCTATATAGCTGATCGATTTTGTTGAAGTTTAACGATCAAGTGACCTGTTTGATGACATGTAAAATACCGGTATACGTTGTTTCGGCATACGTCAAACTCCACTTAACGTCGCTTGTCTTATGTAATTTAAATGATTTTAAGTAAATAATGAACATAATTTACTTAAGTTAACATGGTCCATTTACGTTGATGTACACGATAGAGTACGACTGGAGGGGTTTGACGAAACTTACGTAAATTACGTACGTAATTTATTTTGATGAAACACAGTACGAAATATTGAATATAGTCACGTTTATTACAGTAATTTCTATTTCGTTTTTCTGAATACTAGGTGAACACCGACTTTTATAATGAATTAAAGGTGCATTTACGTCAATGGAAATGACTACGTCCATTTATTACTCCTCCTGAGGAATTTTAAATCATCATTTGCGGCTTACGACGGGGCTCTCGGGGCATGACTGTACTAGAAACGGTGTGCATTATATACAGTGGGGAAACCGTATTAACCAAGTAAATTAATTACTGTATGGTTATGGCTGTTCACGAAGCTAAACGTAAAATGTCAGGTTTTAAGACTCCAGCCTTACCTTTTAAGCACTTCTGAATTTCACAGGCTTGCTTCTGACACGGATCTTTTCGAGGCATATTCTGCGCCTAGTGACAGATAGCTCAGTAGTCATGCCTCATGAGTCTGATTAATACTATTTCCACCTCCCTAAAGATCTACGTGCTATTCCTACGAGCAAAACAACGCCACAGACACCACAATGATCGGCATGCATTCACTTACTGCACCAACGCCACAGCGTGTTCACGTTAAAGAGGTCCGACCGGGAAACATCCTTGCAAATGTGTTCTGTCAGTGGAAAAAATGCCCTCTTTTGTAGGTTTACTCTATCACATAACTATTAGAGAAAAATGTTATCAGAATAGCACAAAGTCACTAAATAGACAATTCACACGACACCAATATAATTATGTCTCGTTTCTCGACGGAAGTCTTTTCATGCTACCACGGAAGCGGAGCCAGACACGGAAGTGTCAAAACAGCTAGTCGGTGTGACGGCTGGTTAAGCGTAGTAAAATATACACGGTTATTGATATTACCCCGGTTTATAGGCTCAGATCGCCATGGCAGTGAGCGCTGTTCACTTGGAGTCGGACGCCTTTTTGGTGTGCATGAATCACGCCTTAAGCACCGAGAAGGAAGAAGTGATGGGGCTTTGCATTGGAGAGGTGCGCTGCCGGTTATCATAACCTACAACCGAGGGTCGCTGTCAGGCTCACACGCCTAATTCTGTGTGCCATGCCTGCATTTATTTCTTTCTGTTCTGTTTGTTGACAGTAAATCAGCTGCATCCCCGCCTGTGTAAATTCCCCTCCCTCCAGCCTTGGTCCTGTGGGAGTATTTGCGTAACGCTGCCGGATGCTTTGAATGTATTGCAGCATGCGCAGGTGTAGATCTAAATGTATAAAAGCCCAGTTTCCCGGGCGTACGTTTATACCTATTTACCTATTTACGGGGGAACATTCACAGTACGGTTTTGTTTTTTTGACGGTTGTCCTAAATGTCTGGGAATTTCCACAACTTTTGCAGGGTAAAATTTGAGATGTTTTCCCCCCACCCTTTCTAGGAAAGAAATTCGAGCTCGATTTGTCCTACCTTTTCTAAGAAAACCTTTAAGTGCAAATGGGGAACGCAGTTTTACCGGAGTGAAGTCAGGGGTTTTTGTACAGATTTTAATTCACGTTGTTGGGTTGTTCTTTTTTACCATGATGACTGGTTAAGGGGATCTACAGGTGAATGCTATATATCATACGTGAACTATGACTGGTTCAACAGGAAGGTCAACAGGAAATTTTTATTTGGGGAAATTATTGCATGCGAGGTCCTCACACTAATGTAACTGTTTTGACAGGTAGACACAAATCGCATCGTCCACATTCACTCTGTGATTATATTACGCCGCTCAGACAAGAGGAAGGATCGTGTGGAAATCTCACCGGAGCAACTCTCTGCTGCCTCCACTGAAGCAGAGATATCCTTAAACAGAGAGGATTTGTGACATTTATATACATTCCAAGTGATCGTCCCCTCTGTGATTCATATTGTACTGTATTTACGTTTTTGTTTTCATTTACAAATCTTAGTTATTCTCATTCCTAGCTGAGCGCTTCCATGTTTCCCATCCAAACCCATCCACGTTTCCCATCCATACCCATCCACCACTCCACGACAGATGTAAAAATTGCTCACCAGAGTGACTGTCGAATTTCCTTAATTAGAAGCACAGGTTGGCTGAGATGACGGGACGTCCCATGAGGGTTGTGGGCTGGTACCACTCCCACCCCCACATTACTGTGTGGCCTTCACATGTTGGTACGTTCCAAGCCAGACCTTAGGTACCTGTATTTTTGCCTGCTGTGATTGTTAAGCATGTCTTTTAGTACTGGGCCAGACTGACAGGTTCACAAACACATATGTTTGGAATGGTGGCTGGACAATCTTTGGAGTTGTTTACAATATGGCTTTAGTGCTTAAAGACCCTCAAGGCCAAAAATTTTAAGAGCCTGGATGCAAAAACAAGGGTTAATGCCATCTACAGCTTTTCTGTAGATTAATTCACTGTGGTCATATCACGTCAATATAGCAACCTATTTCAAACACAAAATGCGGGTGAGTCTGTGTCCTCGTGTGGTCATGTTGTGTGATTGTCCCCCACAGATGTGAGGACTCAGGCGATGTACCAAATGATGGACCAGGGATTTGTGGGGCTGATTTTCTCTTGCTTCATAGAGGATAAAAACACAAAGGTCAGTCCCCAAATAACATACATTTCTTTTAGGCACTCTGTGATTCACCTGTTAGTACATAGTTATTGAAATTAAATAAACTATACCTTTAATTGATCTTGTTAAAATTCTTAGCTCATTTCTCCCAACCTTGCCCTTTATGAGAACTGGGGTTTAAGGGCCTTGTCTAAGGAAACATAGATGTCCTTAGGGTGGGTTTGAACCGGCAACCTTTGAATCACCGCCACAGTGGCTTAAACCACTGAGCCACACTCAGATAATGTGAGCTGGTTGTTCTCAGCGTCTTTGCCTCAGGACCCACATTTAATCCTTGGCCATTAAATTACGACCCGATTTTTAAAAAATTTCACAAATTATTTTCACAAAAATAGTGCGGCAATAGTAAACAGTTACAGTAGCCTTCGCGCACTTAGAAAAAGTCTGACATTTTCAAAAAATTAATTTTAACCACACACTGCATGACCCAGTGAAAATGGTCCCCTGACACACTTTCAAATTCCGATCCACCTCCTGAGAAGCTCTGGTTTAACCCATGCAGTCAGCTAACCTGGCCCTGATAATATGTACAGATGCGGGTAGAAGCATGTCCCGGTGTGAAAATATTGGCTAATGAATAAAGATCGCTGGTCTTTTGCAGACAGGGAGAGTCCTTTATACCTGCTTCCAGTCTGTTCAAGCGCAGAAAGGCTCAGAGTAAGTTTAGCGTGACGTTGCATTTTATCGCATTGAACTGTCAGTGAAACTATGACGTGCGTGAATTAAAGCCAGATATTCAGCTGGAGTATGGATGAATGCCGTTCAGGATGTAAGACTACAGAATGGCAGTGTTTGTGTTCTGCACCTGAGGTATGAGAGGATTGAGATTCCCATCCATGTGGTCCCGCACGAAGCCATTGGCAAAGTGTGCCTGGAATCTGCTGTTGAGCTACCCAGAATCCTCTGCCAGGAGGAGCAGGATACCTACCGACGGATTCACAGGTGCAGTGTTCATATCATGCTCCTCTCCTTCCTCATTTGCCAACTGTAGCTGGTTCCCCGATTTTATTTTTAATTATAGGTCTGGAATTGTTTTCAGTCCTGTTCTTATCCCATAGGCCGCACATGCTCAGTAAAAGTCCTTCCTGTTTGTTATTTATACTTTTTGAAAGCCCTGGTATTGATGCTACACTATAGGGATTACAGAATGGATTGATACAGGGAGAAGAAAGGAGGATTAATCCTGTAACTCATGTTCTCCCAATTTGCTCTGGGACTCTGCGGGCTGAACGGTGATACGGAAAGTGTCCCGCTTGGGTCTGTCCCGGGAGTCAGTCCGAGACGTACTGTCACTGTGGGACTGGGGCCCGGCTCAAGGGAGCAGGCCACCGGGAAATGAGAAATCGGGATTTAATCAGCTGCTCATTCCTCTTTCAGCCTCACGCATTTGGACCCGATTACCAAGATTCACAATGGCTCAGGTACCCTTGCAGTTTTATTCTGAGACGCGATATCGCTGGCACACCCTGCAGTTTGCCTGTGTGGTTTGGTTATTCTGCATGGTAATCTGCATTGCTATATACCCTGAAGTATTTGGTCAGTCTGTAGAAAATTTAGCTGCACTGTATAGTTATAGAAAGGCAGCTGTGCTGTCATTGTCCTGACCCTGATCTCCTCCCCATCTCCAGTCTTCACTAAGAACCTGTGTAGCCAGATGTCGGCTGTCAGTGGCCCTCTGCTGCAGTGGCTTGAGGACCGTCTGGAGCAGAACAAGCAGAGCATCAGTGAGCTACAGAGCCAGAAAGAGCGGTTAATGCAGGAACTGGCCTCCATGTGAGGGGAGGGCCTTCAGACCATGCCCCTTCACCATGCCTTGAGGAGTCTGTGATTGGGTACTTCTCCATGCCCCGCCTCTGACCAAATAAGGCATTATGGCTCCACCCCCTCAAAAATATTCCTCAAGCTCCATCTTTTCTCCCATTGACTCTGCCTCCATCCTCCATAACTTTGTTTCACAGGCTCCTCCTACATGCTGCACCCCCAATATTTCAGCCAGGACAGTCAATAGGAAATCTCAAAGAGTGGGGAGATGAAGCAATATGTCCTAGGTGTCCTAGGGACTAGTGGCTTCTCCTGGGTGATGTGATCTTGCGATTTAAGGCTGTCTTTCCTCAGCCTGTGCAGATAACAGAAAAGTGTGGAAACTTGTTCTGCCTCAAGTGCAGTATTTTGACACTGGGTGACGCGTGAAATAAGTCACTGAATGTATTTATATTTACGTAGTGATCTGTAATATCTTGGTTGTTACTTAAACTGTTTGCCCAAAGCATTTGCTCTGGGAGTCTGCTCTGAATTTCTATATGTTTCTGTTAGCAGTGTAAGTGTTGTCTGCCTGTTTGTCATGATCTAGGGTGGGGCCACTGGTTGGTTGGATGGATGCATGTCATTCAATTTTTTTGTTTTGGGGTTGAAGTACAGGTGGGATTATTGTATGCAGAGATCTGTTTTTTCCCTCCATAGGGAAATTCTGAGACATATATACAGATCAAGATTTGGGGGGGTGGGGTGTCAAAGCACAGGGTTAGCTAGCATGCAGCACCCCTGGATCTGGGGATTAAGGGATTTTGTCGGAATACCAATGGAAGCGCCAATCAGCCAGCCCCAGGATTCAAACTGCCAAGCTTCTGATCATGGGTACAGCGTCATATCCTGCTGAGCCACCCTCTGACAGGATAAGTGCTCTCACCTGAAAGTACAACAGCACTTTGATTAATTTCAGGTGTCACCTACTTAAGGGCGCCTCACTGCCAAGTCCACAATCCAGGCCAGTGTTTCCCAACCCAGTCCTCAGGGAACCCCGGACAGTCCACGTTTTTGCCTCCTCTCAGCTCCCAGCCAATCAGAAACACCAAATACCTGGCACAGGCACACTGGGAGCTGAGAGGAAGCAAAAACGTGGACTGTCTGGGGTTCCCCGAGGACTGGGTTGGGAAACACTGATCCACGCAAGAAATTGACAGGTTTCCCAGAAAATCCAGCCCATCTTCATAGCCCCTCAGCCCCTTCGTAAGAATAAATATAACATTAATTTTTTGACATTGGTCTGGTAAGTAATATGTGCACAGCAAAACAACCAGCTTGTCCTAGATCAATTGTAAACTATATGCTTTGGATTAATACTAATACTAGATAAATGCATGGAATTCGGTCCAAGTCGCAGTCACTAGAACAGTGTTTTTCCTCTATATTTAGGCCCTTTAATCAGACAATATTAACAATCAGACAGTAGAAATATGAATACGAAAAACCTTTAGTATTTGCTGACAAAACGATACAGCAGTAGCTCTCTGCCATTCAAAGCTGCTGGGACACTGAGTCTGGTGTGACTTAAAATAGCCAAGACATTAAAAGATGAGACTCACCAGAGAGACAGATGGACATATTCTCACAATAATAAGAAAGTGCATAGTGCCAGATGAGTGGACAATCAATCCCCCTTCTTTTACTTGGATGGGCAGTAAGGGGTTATCAGGTCATTTGGGTTTTGACCTTGACCTTTGACCTTGCTGTAGTGCTGCATTGACAGACACTCTGTCATGTGCTGTAGGACAAAAAAGGGAGGGGATATCCCCTCTATATGATAAAAAAAATCCATGGAAACTTTTGGAAATCGCAAGATTGGGAATTTTCAGTTTAAAAATATTTTTCAAGGCATGTGATGAGCCAGCGTGATGTTAGGGAAGCGAAAAGCACTTGCTGTTTCTTTTCAGTGGGATTTCACACACGTACGCAGGCGACGACGAAGCAGGGAGCGAAAATCGGTGACATGGAGAGTGAAGATCCACAGGAGCCCATATGTTTCTGCAGGATTCAAGAAATGCCTGTTTTTGTTCATTCTCAGGGCCATAATATCGAATTATATGGGTCTTGCGGTTCTGAGTGGTTGCCATGACAGCCATGCGAATGAAACAGTTAATAAGAGAAGAACACAGTCATCCAAGAAAGACCTGGTCAGAATAGGTGACAGACAATTAGAGCAGCCAATGAGGAGTCAAGGTCTGACACCTACGAGGCCCGTTCAAGGCAGGACGTGCTCTGAAATAATTGCATTCCGACTGTTTGCCTGGTGGTTTCCATGGGAACAGCACTGCTCGACATCCCGTCCTTCCTGTGCCCAAACGCATGCGTCACTGGGCGCCTTTAATCGCTAGGGTTTGAATGCAGTTTCTTGAGGGAGGAAGATCTTTATTACGGCAGCTTTGAGCGATGCCTTACCATGCTGGAAATGCCTGAGGTTGCATGAAGAAGGGACATTTTTTAGTGTGGGGGTGTTGCACTCGCAGCCACTGTCTGTCTTGCAGTAGAAAGATGCCCCAGACTTATGCTCTGGGCTGTGCATGAAGAGTTTTTGTTCAAAATGGTGGCTATATCCCCAAAAGTAGGCCCTGGGGATGCACACTGAAGATGCCCTTTTAAGTTCCTTCAATCAATAAACCAGAGCCTGTTCATTTGTGCACTTACATTTATTGGGTGCATTAGTCTGCCCTGAGGACAAAGGGTCAACCATTTGCTCAGCACCACCACCCAGTAGTGGTGTGTACAGGAGTGGGGTCATAGGGGGCATGGCGAAAGCTGATTGGCCCCCGGAGTGCTCCCTCCCTCGTCAGATACTTCAGCAAGATGTTGAGTTCCTCAAATCGCTACTCAAAAGTAAAAGACACAATGTACTAGGAAAGGAAACTTTAGCCTTAATCTAAAAAATGTCAAACTCAACATTATTTGAACACTGAAGGCTCTTTCAATTGCAAAAATCTTCTGTAACAAATTAGTTTAATATACGTCAATATACGTATATTTATCTACGTTTATTTCTCCAGTTGAGTGAATAACAATTTTATTTATTTATTTTGTGACGTACAATTCATTTGCTTTTTCAGTCGGCACACACATCCATGATCCAGTTGTCAGTCACAAAGACAAATCGTTTATCAAATACATTTATCCTTATTTTATAGTAAGTGTTCAAATCTATCCCAACCTTCTAATAGTTTTAATAAAACTTCGAATAAAAATCATTGGTAATGAATTCACATGTAGATGTTGGACAAAATACCGAAATACCGGCCTATAGTGCCCCCTTCTGGACTAATGCTGAATCATTTTTAAAGCATTTTTTTCTGGGGCAGATGTAAGCACGGGAACGATGGTAATAACGCAGTAAAATCTTTAGCACCTTGTGTCGCTATCTGGTCATTTCCAGATTATGTATTCAAAAATAACTGTAAAATATATGGCTTTTAGATGCATAAAACACGCAAAAAAACCCAAGCATCTCATATCCAGTATGAATTACAGCCGCATTAAAAGACTTAAAATCAGTTTGTAGAGTATACGTACATTAAAGCAGCGATGTATGCATATGTCACAGAAAGCACACAACAAAAGATTAGCTGGGTAGTCTCCGAGAAACGTTGTCTGGATCACACGAAACAGTGAAAGGTTTTTTGTTTTTGAGACAAAAGAAAGTTTACGTTCTCCGTGTGAACCTAAACATCAGTTTTTATTAAGACTCTCAAAACCTAAGGCAGATCTTATCTGTATCATCCTGCTTCCTTACCCAGTGCTGATTATTGTTCTGTCAGGGGTCTAAATATTCACATAATCCTATCAGTTGTATAATACGTGAATGCTGTGTCGCTTAAGTGGTTTGAAACATTTATCATACCACTAGAGGGCAGTGACACCTCAGTTTAGTGAGCTGGCAGCCGCTCGTGCAGTATTCACCTACCCTGGGTGTCAAGTTTATTTATGCTGTTAATGACAGCCATTCATTCGTTCGACTTAAGTTCAGATGCAAAAGGCAAATGTTCTATTTTTCTGATTTTATTGCAAGGCGTGCAGAGGACGCATTATTCATTTGGAATGTAGTCTGAACAGAGCTAATTTAAAACTCAATGAGCTTATTTAAACCGTCTAAATGAGAAGTGGCGATTTTAAAACTCAGTTAAACCCAGACCCATTTTAGTTTGGCGCTAACGGGTTATAAATACAGTGAATGACATGGAAAACAAAAGTGTCTAGAAAGATAAAGGAATCGTATATTTAGAAGACTGGATTTTTGCTCCCCTGACATTTACAATAATGAGATTTATAGCTTTATACGGCCAAAAAAAATTAAAATAAAATAAGAGTAGTAGCCTCTAGTGCCTGTTCCCAATCCCTGGGTACAAACATCGTAGGGGCTGGATGGGAATGCCATTCTGAGGCCTGGAGGAATCAGGAGCGACATGGGGTTCATTTCCCATAATGCACCAGCATAAAAAAGCCCTTGAGGGGCATAGTTGGAATGCAAGACCATCATGAATATCCATGGTAATCTTAATGAAGACAGAAGTCCACACGTACAAAGCAGAATCTGGAAAAATGTGGGATGGAAGTTGATTTTTTTTTTACTACTTATGGCAGAAGGCCGGTATTTTTTTTAATCCAGGGAAAGAAGTGCTTAGGGGTGGGGGGAGAGAGGAGTGGGGGGAGGGAGGACCTGGTCCAAGGTGCACGGGCTGATGCTGCAGGGAACAGAACTGGGTGGAAACAGACTTTGGGGTAATAAATGCAGTCCTGATGTGGAGCGTGCTCAGCTCTGCCCCCGCCCCCCTCCCAGGGGTATCTGTGGCTGAGGCACAGACCAGACCCCCCGCCATGTCAAGGTGGTACATTCAATCGCCTGAAGGGGGGTGGGGGGTGTGAGCGGACTTCACAGGCTGCTGCGAGATTATGTTAATTCCCTCCAGATATTGATGCTATTTTAACACTGATGTGGCTATTCTTTCATGTGTTCCACTTTGGGGGGGTGGGGGGGGGGGGGCACCATGGATGGCGCCTTAGTATCAAATCACCCCTGAGTCATATCATCCAGGTCCTGCTGGCAGCCTCCGCAGAGATAATCCCGGCCCTTCAGCTGATTCGACGCGTGTAAACATATTGATTCCCGGGCACATATGGGCGTCCGGGGAAACTCTCACGAAAGTCTCTCAAAGTAGTTTCAAGTCGGCACCTCCTTTGCATCAAAGGCTCTTATGCTTCAAACACCTTGCCGTCTTATGGTTCCAGAACTGTCCGTTCAAAAAGCGCTCGCGTATTTGATTTCACTTGTGATTTATTGTTCTATTATATAAAAAAGTTCCTATTTCAGGTTCCGATGTAAACCAGTTCTTGCTTACGGTGGGCAATTGCCAGCAGTCAGCGACTCCGTTCTGTTATTTACTTATTTCCATTTAATAACACGAAGTAATATCATAAATCACATCGTGCAGGAAAATAAAAAAGACAAATGTGGCTGTTAAGACCCAGGGCAGCATTTTCATCTGTGGAAACTGACTTTTAACAAAGGAAACAACTGCTATATGATCGTTGGGCGAGACTTGAATGGACATCCTGTTTTCCTTGCCTCAGTGGGTAGAACTGTAGCCTCACACCAGTATAATGGGTTCAAATCCCACCTCTGCTGTATGTTCTTCCAGCATTCTGCTGGTTTCCCCTCAGTCCAAAGAGAGACTTAAACACTACCTGGCATTACTACATCACCCATAATGAGTGAGTATGTGCATGTGCCCTGTGATGGACTGGGGAATAAAAAATATCTGCAGTTTAAATTTTTTAGTTACAAAAGGGATGTGTTGAATGTCTTCAAACAGTGGCTCAGGGGATCATAGCTAATTATGTTCTATTGTCTTCATTTGGGATATTATTTTTTGCCAGGTACACATTCCATCCCATCCATCCATTTATGAGGGTCTAGGTTGTGACCTCGTGACTTTACTCTCAGTATTATTCTGTGTGTATTTATGTCACTTAGAGGAAGCCCCTTCACGCCGCTTGGAACCTAAGCTCCTCTAATGCCACTGTGTCACGGCGTAACGCTCGAGGAATTTCCCAGAACATTTCCCAGCAGAATTGCGGCAGCACTGGGTTAAAATTTTATTTTTGGGCAGCTGAACTGGCCTAATGTTTTGGGGTAGTAACATACCCTACATTTTCTATACCATGCAGTTCACTCCCATTAGTGTCCATTACAGATTTACTGGAAATAGGTAGGATGGAGGTTGCAGCGATTTGCCTCAGACACCCCTGACAGCCAGCCTCACATAAAGGAGTGTTTTATTCATCTTACCAAAGACAGATGGCAGCCACCCATCTCCGTTTGCCTTTGCCAGGTGTTAATGAGCGATGCTAATGCACAGTTGTTTCCCGTAATCGTATTACCTCACAGTGTCCTCCGTTTATCACGAGCCGCACGCTACCGGAGGGACCTTCCTGCCTCGGGGGGGTGGGGGGCGTTTGACAAAAATACACACGCCGGAGTGCGCTGCTCTTTAGTGGAAAAGTAAACATTATCACAATAGCGTTGTGTCCCTTTCTCGGTGGAGCTGACCCGGCTGGCCCAAATTCAGGGTGCACCGCGAAGACCCCGAAAGCCCCAGGCCCGTCCGATGGCACCCGGGCCGGCAACGGCTAAATGTCACGGCAAATTAGCCGCCGGTAATTTGACAAAGCCTAGGAGTGCTCTGTTAAAATGACAGGAAGTCAGAAATAGGTCACTAATAGGCTGAACTTTTACGTCGGAGTGAAGAGCAGAATGAACGTAAGAGAGGTACTTGGTCTTCGTGGAACAGGATGAATCCGAGTCACAGATACTGGAGCAGAAATTTAACCGATCTTAAGGTGACTGACATGAAAGTGACTTACAAGTCCGTGTATAAAACAACTGTCCGTCAGCAATGTAAAATTATTCCATAAAGTAATGTAAGGACACGTATGTTCTTAAGCACCCTATCCAGGATGTACCTCAGTGTACCCTATGCTGCTTGGTCACCAGCCACACCACCCCCCCCCCCCCGCCCCCGCCCCGGCATTCAGTAGAAAGTAAATAGAGCCAGGGCTCACATGCATTGCACATTCTCACGGATATGATGCTTATGAATATATAAAATGAA
>JAODKM010000059.1:2408028-2419876 GCA_026780845.1 Petrocephalus sullivani | reverse complement strand
GTGTGGTTGGGTGGGTGGGGGGAGTCGGGGCGGGGGGGGGGGGGAGGCGCGGGGTTGGAGGAGGCTCAAGGGCCTGCAATGGGATGAATGCATTCCCCCCCCCCCCCCATCTGATTATTTGGATCATTTTCCTTAGTTTTATGTATAGAAGCTTTCAACAATGGCAGAAGTATTTGACGAGGCATCTTGAGTGCAATGCAGAAAGATCCAGGTTCTTATTTTTAAAGGTTCCCTCTGTGACTGGTGGGCAGAGTGGTGGCTCTGAGGCTAGGGATTTGTGCCAGCAACTTGAAGGTTGCTGGTTTGAATCCTGTGAATGCCAGGAGTGATTCCATTGGGACCTTGAGCAAGGCCCTTAATCTGCGATTGCTTCGTCCTGGGTATGATGTTAACCTTTATCTGGCCCAGCAAGTAGGTCCTCCAACTTTCAGGGAAAACTTTGGCACTCCACCCACTGGAAAAACCTATTCCTTTTCTGAACTAGTGTGGTGCTGACGTATCACCCTTTGCATAGCTGCACCCAGGTTCTCATCCCTGAGGTGGTTTGTCGTGTGGTCGTGTCTGTCACTGGCCCATGTGCTGAGGTTATTCTTGTCCTGTCCACACATAGAAAGAAAGAAACCTGCACCTAGAAGTAAGGGCTAGATCTGACCTGAATTTAACTGTTGGTCGTCACAGATATCCTACTAACATCTCCTACAGTCACGAGGCAAGGTACCACTGACAAGGTACCACTGACATGTCCTAGAACTGTATCTTATGTTAAAGATCTGGAGTCACAGCAAGTTAATATGTAACAAAACAAGACTGATCGCACCATGTTACAAAGTTAATTGCTTATTAAGAATGCTACCTAATAATTGTTATTACTCAGTCTCAATCTGGAATCAATTGGTGCTATCCTGTATGCCCCCCTCCCCCCAAATTCTCTCCAATTCTTCCCTGCTCCATCCACGTCACATGGCTCCGCTAACCGGTAAGCTGCAACATGCAGACTACCGAGTAGCATGTAGGAGGAACTCCTGCAGAGGAACGTGTCAAGATATCCTCATAAACCCCCGCTCATCCTGCCCGGAGCGGAAAATACACCTGCTACACCTGCTGCCGCTGTACTTCCCAGTCACAGCCGCTGGATTACGAGCATCTGAAGGCTCCGTGCGGCTGTCACCAACTTCCAGCCATCCTATGATTCCGCAGCTGTTGATGACAACTCCTACTAGTATTATTTGCTCATCAGACACCCTGCCATTGCTGACAGGTGAACACCTCAGCCATTCACTCAGCATGGTGTCTGCTGAAGACACTCTAGTATACATGGTGAGACATCCAGTGATCTGAACTATAGTCACAATCACTGCTGAACCATTCGCATCCGGATCGCCACATAGTCTTCACAATTCCAGCGTACATTTGCCTGAGACGTTACAGAGTTGAAGGTTGATGCTGGTGGTGAGTGGACTCGGGACCTGAAGCCACAAGCCTTTGCTTATGTTCAGGTCTGGAGGGCTGATCAGCAAAATATCCCAAAGCGGGAAACCCTTCCTGGTCGACAGAAAATTAACAGTACATTTCCGGCTGCTTGCTTGGGATGATGTTTCTCATCTCTCTATTATTGCACTAATATCCTATAGCAGAGTTCTCCAATTTCGTCCTGGAGTGCCAGTCTGCATCACAGTCTGCAGATCTAACTGCTCCCTGCTAATATCCTATAGCAGGGTTCTCCAGTTTCATCCTGGAGTGCCAGTCTGCACCACAGTCTGCAGACCTACCTGCTCCCTGCTAATATCCTATAGCAGAGTTCTCCAATTTCGTCCTGGAGGGCCAGTCTGCAGATCTCCCTGCTCAAACATACCTTATTCAGCTCGGCAGCTAACTGCCAGGTTTAGTAGGCATATCTGAGCAGACTGGGCCTCCAGGAGCAGAATTGGGGGGCCCTGTCCTACAGGGTGGCACTTACATTAGCCCGTCTGCAGTAAATGAGAAGAGGGGCCAAGATAATCTAAGGAAAGTTCTCTGCACTGGAGGAACTTCCCAGAAAGCCTGCTAAGTGAGAGCTAAGTGGAAGTCTGCACAAAGACAGGCAAATACAATTTTGACAAACTATTCAAATCCTTAGTCATAAAATAAAACCCAAAGATCAAATGTGACTGTTCTGCACAGTTTCAAACACAGAAAAAAAACTATTAAACCTTTCAAAACAAAGCAAATTGCAGAGTCGGCCATCCCTGCGGTCGGTCTGCATAGACGGTCTTTGGTTTAAATGAATTTTTGATGTCAGTGCTTTGATTTCAAATTTAATTCTAAGAATCCGGAGCAGGAAAGAATCTGTTTATTCGGTGGCTTATTTTTTGTCCAGCGGCATTTATTATTTACGTAACAATGCCACGGAATAGCATTAAGCATCCATATAGTCATGGTTCTAGCCTCAATTCTCCTTAATGACTGCAAATGGAGAAAATTTGTACTCGGTATCGATTGACATTCGCTAGATGAAATGAAAGGACAGTGGAGCTCCAGGACCTTAGCGGTGAGTCCAATACTCCTCATGAAAGAGTAAGGAGGCGAGATGGAGCCAGTGAACACGATGTCCTCCAGAAAGGGGGAAAAAAACTCTTTAAAATTTTACTGGCACAGGGTCATACATGTACTGCTAATGAAGACTAAAAAGGCACATCGCTTGTTCTTATCCCCCAGCATTTCCTCTATGAGAGCCAAGTGGGTCATCGTAAAAGAAAAATTAAAAGAAAAGTATGCCTTGGACCAAGTCTATATTAAGTAGAAGTTTCTGGACCACAAATGGCTGTATATTCGTCGAGTATGTACCTTCCTGTCTTTTATAAGGGTATCATTTTGCTCATCAGTTTGCTGTTTCAAATAAATGACATGGATTCATAACGTTAAGCTTAAGATATTTACTTTTCTCATCTTTATTATCTTTCTGGCCCTTGGTAACTGGGTCATGAAATAGGTCGATATGTCTACTCTTTAGCCCCATCCCTTTGAGGGTCAATTAAATCCCTACATCTATTCTCAGTAACTACTTGTCTATGTGAGGGTCACAATGACCCAGAGATGGTCCCGGAAGCCTGGGCAGGAGTCGGTGAGTCTCCAAGCACTATAAGCACTGTATATGGGTATTAGTTCACCTGCCAGGACGTGCGGAAGTATCCATTGTAAGTATGGGGAAACCACAAGCACCCTGCATGGGTTCGAACGCACAACCGTGGAGGTGCTGTTCAACCACAGTCCCTCTCTGACTTGTAAAAGTCCATTAGAAACTGCAATTTTTTTCCAGCATGTATATGAATCCAGTTCTTGTTGCTATCTTTGCATGAGGCATGACTTTTCACCAGGAGATGTTGCTCTTGCTCCGCACGGCTCAGATTAAAACCATCCCTTATCTCTGTATCGCTCATGCTCGCCGTTCATAAGAGGCAAAAAAGGGGACCTAGCCCACCCCCGGACATCTCCAGTCTCCAGAGGCTTCTTAATATTCATCGTTTCTGTCCCGCCGCTGATGAGTATCTGTACCGTAACACCGAAGCCGCAAAAAAAGGTGAAAAGTGTGAGAGGTGCTGAGACAGGGCGATGGTTTTTTCGGGGTATAATGGCGTAAATCTCTGACCCGGGTCTGAGTGCTGTTTCTCCTCTGAGGGCATAAAGAGGTGGTGTAAATTTTCCGCTAAAGTGCTAAGAAACAAAAGCGGGAACGGAGCCGAAAGCGAGGAAAACACATTTGTTATTCTGGCAAATGATTCCACGAAAAGGAGCCGGAGTGGTTGTTTTCTTCCTCGGCTCCTCGGGTGCCGTGTGCATCCGGGCTTTGCTGTCATCTGTGGTTCCTTCAGGGCATCAGCTGGGCTGAGGGCTGGCGAGGCACACTGGCGGGAGAAGAACAGGTGTGTGTGTGTGTGTCAATGCTCGGAGGGGGGCAATAAGTGGAGCCGACATGAAGGTGTTTTGGAATGGGCCCTGTGAATCCTCCACGTGCCGGAATCGGTCAAGAGAATGCAACGACGGCAGTCATGCGTGTATGAGCAGTCATCCAGGAAAACCCTCCAGCTTTGGCATGAGCTTCCCTGAGTGGGCGGGGTTAGGCATAACCTAACCCATGGGTGGCAGGGGAATCATTTAGACTATGATTGCTTAGGAGTAACTACAGGAAAATATGGATGCTTGTGTGATCCTGTCTCACATTCTGAGGACATCTACCCTCATTAGTCGAAATTTTAACACAAACAGCTGCAAGTGGGATGAAAAAACTCCCTGCTGGAGGTCATTCTTCTTTGGGGGGGGGGGGGGGGCAATTTTCAAGTCCCCCCCAGCAAATGTGCAGGAACCACACAGGGCTGTGATGAAGAGCCACTACTCATAACGACAAAAACCGACAATATTTCAGAAGTGAGTTCTTGCTGATTACTTCGGTTTAAACTGTGTACTGCATGCAGTTAATCCACAGAGTATTTAGATTAATGAACCTGAAGGTTTTCCAAGGTGAGGTGTGAAAATTGGCATACTTTTAAGTATAAATCCTGTTATATAACAGGTGTAAATGGACGTTCTGCGAATTAATCTGCGTGATCTGTGTTCGCCTACATCATCAGCCCAATGGCTCCAGGCCCACGTCCCCCTCTGCTGATGTTAATGCACAGCAGCCTATTGCTGCAAACCTGACAAAACAGACCCAGAGAACTGACAATATCATAGAACAGGTATAGTTAAAAAAGTATAGGAAAAGCCTCAGGGGAACCAGGATGACCTGTTATCAGTCTTGTCAGACGACAATCTGCAATTTATCGAGATTCAAGTCCAAAAACTTCGAAATAATTGGGCAGGGGGGAAAAATGTTGTAGTGTGAACAAAAACAAAACAAACGGACAATCACCATCCCGATGCCATCTGTCACTGGCGGCGCCCCCTGGCTTTGCACGAGCCACGCCGTTGCCCTTGGGGACCAATAAAAACAACGGGACATTGTTTTGTCGAGCCGAAGTGCCCGTTAACGGGATATGGGGGGAAAAACAGCCTCCTGTTACTCGTGCTTAGCGGGGGAGGGCGGGGGTCCACTAATAACGTCTCACCGCAGCCTTTAAAAGGGGGTTGATATATCGTCCTGTGTTCCTTAGGGATTTGACAGGGGACCAGAAATGTCGATGTCAAGCCCAGTGAGTGGGGTCTGACCTCTCTGTAGCCAGACTTGTCACAGCCGGCTGTGGAATGTGCCAGATTCTGCGTCACGGGGACTAGGCGATGCACCGTGAAGACCCTTCTGATCCCAGCATGACAAATCAGGGTTGCAGCAGCCTCATCCTCGGAACATACATGAATTCGGGGGGGGGGTGTTCAAAAAGTAATGTCACAGGTCTCAAGGCTGCAGTAAGGACAGCCTGGAGAGCCAAATAGGCCTAACCAATGCTATGGGGAAACGAATTCTGTCTCGGAATACAGCCGAGACACTAAAAATGTTCTAATTCAGGTCCTGGATTTAGGATTAATATAAAATTATACATTAATGGTATGGTTCCAATTACACACGGAAAAAACATGCAAAAGCAGCAGCCCAACTGGCACAACCATTGGATATATGGACAATGCGTGAAGAGGTGAAAATCCCCAGATTGGCGCTCTTGTTACCAGCCCAATTGAAGGGAAATCAAGACTACAGCATTTAATTAGTTATAAATTTCAAGTGAAAATATAAAACACGGCTTTAATTACTGACCTGATTGTTCCCACCTCCCGAAAGTGTGGTCGAATTACTTACGCTGTATATTTATTTGCAGAGGGCAGCATGCAAACCTGTTCCTCCCCACTCATAATGGCCTCCTATTCAAACAGGGAGATTAGACGGTCCTCTCTCTTGGTAGCAAATTTTATAGTTTTTTCCCTATTGAAATACGAGAGGCTTGCCCTTATACGCTGATAATTGGGAAGAGAGATGTTTCTATGGTAACACAACCACATTAAGCGACTGCAAGCAGATGACTGGTAATCATAACACTCAACTCGCCCCCCCCACTCCGGATCCAGATAACCGCTTCCGTCCAAGAGGGTTGGACACTAAGGCCCAGATTTGGTCATGCTGGAAACGTTAAGAAGTTAAAAGATAAAAACGTCCGACAGCACATTCAGCTCACGACGCGCGGCGCTGTTTAATAATGGATTTGAAGATCACATCGGATTTTATGGAGCATCCTCGGCAAACTGATCTATCCACAAACACTGTTGAGTCTGAGTACTCAGATGAGAGAGGCGTCAGTTAATCTTAGCTGACTGTACTCTAAGTAGTTGCCACCGCACAGATAATCCCATGAGCTGTTGTAGACCATTTATAATTTAAAATACCAGATCGAGCCAGTCTCTTGCCCTGACTGCACATAACTCCTTATCGGGGTAAAACACCTGCGATTTTCAGCCGCTGCTGAACATAAAAATAAAATAAAAATATAATAGGTCGCGAGTAAATTAAGATAATCGTAACCCGCTGCGAAACAGGTTCAGCGAAGCATTCTTTACCGGAATCTGACGCCTGTCAAAGGTAGGGAGACTGAAGGAGGGCGATCAACGAACTGCATGAAAGTGCAGGCACATATGTTCCGTTTATCTACGCGATGCATTCGTGTGCACCACAAACATAATGCATTGCGTAACATCGCATTGCAATTTTGCATTTTCATTTTGCAGACTCACCGTCCCGAGACTATAAGAGTCCGGCAAACCATATCGCATTCACTTTTTATTTTGATTTAGGCCTGGTTGCACAGATGTTTGTATGATATATAATACTGTTACATATGATTTGGGAAGCACCGAGGAAAAAGTGGAATACGGAGGAGGACTTATTTCCTAGTTTAGCGCAAAGTCCATTAAGTGCCGCGACAGCAATCCCGCAGCGTGCTCAGCTTGTCTCGCAATGAACCAGTGCTGAGCATGAAGATAATGTCGAAGGAGTCAGGGCTGTTGTGGGGCGTCTAATGCAGGCAGCAAGCCGTGACATGGGGCAGGGTGTGTTTTGTTAAACGCGCAAGTTGGAGGGTGCTCAACAGCGCCCCCGCTGGCGGTGAGGAATTACCGGCAAACTCGCGGCCCGAGCGCCTTTGGGCAGCGTAGCAAACAAAAAGTAATGACAACCCCATTAAAATCGCTACTTTCATTCAAATAGCGAGACACGTAAAATAGCGGATTCCTTACAAATACAGGGCAGCTCCTATGATTTTAACTGGTAACAGGTTGGTTGTTCATCCGCATTTGCCGTCATGTATGCGTATTATGAAAATACTAATGATCACGACTCGAGTGGATGAAATCTGTTGGTGCATAGGCGCACGCAAGAATTGCGATCAAAAATGACAATAAATTAAATCAAAGTAAATAACATCGCGGTGAACGTAATCGCGAATGTTGTATATGGCTTATGCTTATAACTAGAAAGTGCTCATTTTTTGGCAATTTTAATAACCTGGGTGTCAGTCTGCTCTTAAATACACGCCCGTATTGCTACGACGGCAGACGCACGTCACTTCGGCAAAGACGGCACGCTTTTTTTTTTGCCTGGCTAGGCATTGCAGCGATGAACATTGGGATTAGATTTATATTAAAGTGTCAGTCAGACATTGCGGCCCAGAAATAGCCCGGGCTTATTTCAGACCGCGCAAATCCGTTAAAGTTGTTTGGCACAGATAATTAGATAGCAATAAAGGGATATTAAGCAGAACAATAGAAATAGGCCAACAGAAAATAGGTACTGGTGAGAGCTGGTCGTTTTGTGAGGCTTGTTTTTGCTGTTTTTGTATCTTCTGCTTTGGTATATTTGCATTATCCAAAGCCAGGGCTTCCCATTTTTTTTTTCGGTTGGTCTAGACAAAGCCCATATCAAGAATTCTAGATCTCAAGCAAATTGGCTTAATGGAATTTAGCTGATATGGGCCCATTTAGACCCAGCACTGGTGTATTCAGCGAGGCCTCATTGTTTCAATGCCACATTGCAACCGAATTTTCACAGGAAGAATTACAACATAATTTGAAAACCATCGCTGGCATCGTCATTGCTGTTTTCATTGTCATTGCCTCGAATGACTATGCTCATTGTTTACAAATGGTAAGCGTCTAACTTTTTGAAGAAATCTTATTCAGTGCTTTGAATGTCACCCCTGGTCACCCATCCATCAAATTTAGTGTGTTAGTTTGTGGTAGAAGAATTATTTTAGTCAAATATTTATTGAGTGGCATATATTTCAATATAAACTGCATACTCTATCACATTGGGTAGATAGAGTAGATAGATGTACACATGGGGCATTGGTTGCAGTTAACAGCCATTATTTCAAATCAATACTTGGTTGAATATAAACAGGTCAATGATGATAAATTAAATAATGAAAGACTGCAATAAATATTTGATTTAACATATTCCTTATGTTAAAATCTTGGAGATAAAAACTACTGTGTGCCTCAGAATCCTCAGCTCTGAATTACCAGCACAATTTATTGGTAAAGTTCGTTAAAACAATTATGTCTACAAACCACATGGGCTGACCTGAAGTTACTCCTTTCACTGGGATAATGGAGAAGTTGAAACAGAATCTCGAATCAATACAGCGTTCGTTAGCTCAGCGGTGCGTGATTTCTTGGCCAGTATCAAACAGTCTCCACCGTGAAATAGATCTATAATTTAACACATTCGAAAGCCTTACTGGGACACACAACAAGTTACCTGGTAATAATGAAATTTCAAAGCAGCTCGGGGAGGAACTCTGTTGTCGACGGAGCAGTTTAGTAGGAATGCAAATACACATCATCAAACAGTGCCAGATCCCCTCCACTTACTCATAACACTGTTGTAGCACTAATCACCAACAACGCAACTGCTGTAGAACTTGATTGATTGCTCAGGCCTGGATCTTATGTGGATGTTAAAATTCTATTTGCATATTGATCTTACGTCAAAGAACTTGACACACACAAAAAAAACTGAGATTTTTTCATACACCACATTAATGGCGATGGGGACGGCCTCATTTAAATCATTATTTTAATCCTTCAGAGTAGAACTTGGAGGTGATTAATTGTCATTGTCGAAACACCACAGCACACCACGATGAAATGTGTCCTCTGTATTTAACCGATGTAACATAGCAGTGGGCAGCTAATTCAATGCCCGGGAGCAGTGCTTGGGGGTGGTACCTTGCTCAGAGTACCTCAGCAGTACATGCGGTCAAGGGCCCGAACCAGCAACCTTTCGATTACACAGTCGCCTAACCGTTGTGCCACCATGGAACTTATCTCCAGCTTAGTGCTGAATATTACAATAATATTAGTACCGTGGTACATCTTGGACTCACACTAAAAGCATCCACCAGCTGAGAGTGTAGCATGTAGCTTATGTCCCTGCGCTGGATCTCATGTACCGTTCCTCCAGGGAGGGGCTCTAGACTTGCCACATTCCTGTACTGGATAATCATCTATCCATCTTCCAACAGCTCACCCCGGTCAGCATCGCAGGGGACCTGGGGCTTGTCCCAGACAGCAGAGGGCATGAGGCTGGGGTATAGCCCGACTGGGAAGCCAGTGCACGTACCCGTACACACTGAGCAACTTAGAGATGCCAGTTAGTCTGACTGTATGGGGGAACATTTATATTCAATACAGAAGTGAGATTTCGAACCCGCAAACCTGGAGGTGTAAGCCACCATGCTGGCTACTGGATAATCCTTTACACAAAACCAATTCAAGAACAGTGATTTGCTACAAAGATCAAAGTAATATGATATTAACTGATGTTTGTATACGTAAATATATCTTAAATCTTAATATGCCAGGTTGCTTGTTATGACTATTTAAATAATCCTTTTGAAGGTACAACACCACAACCCGGCACATATCCTAGTAAGTCCAGAAATTTATATTTTAGCATGCATAGACCTATATTAAATCACTTCTAACAGTTCTTATTTGCACATTCATTGTACAAGGAACAGATAAATATGAGCCTGGCAGTTCCGATTCAGCAGAAGGATCTAGAACATCTTGCGACCGAAATTACTCAAGCACGCAGTCAGGAAGCTGCAGCAGAGATACATTTTACATGCACTTTCAGATGGACTGCAGCTCTGTGCTTATTGCATTATTCTGTTTAAAACTGCTGTAACTGCACCTCATTCATAAATCATCAGCATGGCCTGATAGACTGAAGGCAGGGAATAGTTGCGAGACCATTTTTTTTAAACTGGGGGGTTTCGCCAAGTAAATAATACGAGGCTCTCGGTGGGATTTAGGGAAAAAAATATTGCTCAGTATGAAAGTCTTTTTCCTCGGGCTGCTGTCATGTATAAGCACTGACATCTGGTGCAGATGGGAGCCACTAAGGGGCTTTTGGGCCGACAGGAAACACATTACCATCGAGGAGCCCACCCTCTCAAAGAATTGTGGGAAAAGGAATAATTCATAATAATATGTGATCAAGGCATATAAATGGGGTCTGAGTGCTAGACAGGGATGTTTGCTTTCAAACCACAATTAATGCTTGAAACACACTATGAACCCACCCGCCCTGATATACAGCATCAGTCAAAGTTTGGACACACCAAGCTGCCTACAAAGGAGAGGGATGGTGTCACATTACACGACCATGCCACCTGACCTAAACCCAGTGAAGATGGTTTTGGAGGAGTCTGACCAGAGAATGAAGGGAAAAGACCGATGAATGTTCAGCATATGTGGGACCTCCTTCGGGACAGCTGGGAAAGCATCCCAGGAGACCGCTTCATGAAAATGGCGTAGAGGAGACAGTAGGGTCAGCCTGTCCCTGGGGGAACTGGGGTTATGGGCCTTGCTCAGGGGGCCAATGGTAGGTCTTTTTTTGTTACAGTGAGGAAAAGAAAATAATTTATAATGGCGAAACACATTGCATGTGACAAACTAAGATACATGCTTCATTCGCCAGTTCTAATTCGGAGTTTCTCAAAAGACGTCCCTTTTCCGGCGCCCTTCCTTTACGTGTAATGCTGTAGTCTGGAATTCTGATAGATACGTCTATTTTTAGGCGCAGTGACGTGCGGGAAGGTCCATATGGTGCTGCTCTCGTTTCCTCTTTCCAATCACGTTAGGGAATATTGTTGGTGCTGCTGAGATCGTTTATTCTTTCCAGGGCCCATAAATAAGATCAATTATCCTCGATAAACTCAAAGTCTTGTGGAAATTGCAAATCTGTGTCTGTTTCCCTCTCTCTCTCTCTCTCTCTCTTTCTCTCTCCAGCCATTCCTAAGGAATTATTCTTCCTTCTGCAGCTAAGATTCGGAACTTAAAGTTGGCCTGCGGTAGATTTGCCCCCCCCCCCATAGCTAAGCTCCCAGGAAGCTTAGCATCTGGTCGCTAACATGTACCGTGCTCAGCATTGGGCACGTTAAGGAAAAACCCCCATCTTGTGTGGGGCTCGGCCACATGACGGTTAGCCTGTTTAAGACTATTTGTTGTCACTATCATATCTGCTTAAAATCATTTAAACTCTTTGGGTGCCTGGTAACCTTTGGCCGGAGGCTCAGGGCCGGCTTTTAATCAGGAGTGCGCACTCTGCTCCCAGCTTGACACAGAGATGTTTCCCAGGGTTTTGCTAGGTGTTTCCACCTCCAACAGGCTCTGCCACGTACTCCTAAAGCAATATGTCACGTTGACAACAAAAGCAATAACCTTGGCCTCGCCCGGCCGATTTCTATTGCACTCAGACACAGCAGCTGAAGCCATCCCCCCCCCCCCCCCCCCCCCCCCCCCCCCCCCCCCCCCAAAAAACACAAAATTACTCTTTTCCCGTTGCCCCGGAAAATATATTTTTATTAGTTTGGTGCTCGCCATG
>JAODKM010000059.1:2370991-2384040 GCA_026780845.1 Petrocephalus sullivani | reverse complement strand
ACTCCATTCATTCCTATGGGCATAACCCTGATCCCAACTATGACACCCTTAACCCCTACCCAGCCCTAACCTTAACCTCAAGTAACCAAACAAAACATGAGACTTTTGGCATTTTTAGTTTTTTCATTGCAGACACACATTTTTATAAGGTAGAAAGGTAGAAGGTAGAAAATAACTGGTTTTTATCACATTGTGGGGACATTGGGTCCCCAGAACGTAATATAAATATGTCCACGCACACACACAGACACACAGACACACACACACAGACACACATAGATTAGGCAACTGTATCTTTGTCAGAACTCTCCATTTATTTCTCTGGGTAAATCCTCAACCCTAATGACACCCTTAACCCCTACCGAGCCCTAACCTTAACCTTAAGTAACCCAACAGAATACAAAACTTTCAGTATTTTTAGTTTTGATTGCAGTCACAGATTTTTATGAAATTGAATTTTTTGTGGGAAAAAATGGTCCCCACAATGTCAAAATAACAGGATTTTTTTTTTTTATCACATTTGGTCCCCACAATGTAATATATCCATGACCCACACACACATGACCAACACCAGTCAAAACACAGGAAAGGGACCCAAATTGGCATTATTGACTGTACATCTTTATTTAACCCAAATTGAACCGTGAGACATAGATGCTCAGAACATTTCATACAACCACCCCCCCCCCCCCACAGACAACGGCTCACAACACAACAGTAACTTCATATCTGACACTGTAGCCCGGTAACATCACACTTTTACGCACCAGTACAGCGGTTCATTTTCTTTAAAAATAATCACCAAATGATTTTTTTTAAATGCTGGCGATAAATCAGTTATTGTATGTCACACTTTATTTTCGACAGTACGACGCAGTTCACAGTATGGTAATGTGGTAAAAGTGTAGCCTCTGGAGCTATGCGCAGGTACGCAAGCATGCTGCCTACCTCCGACTGACGGAGGCTGTCTAATATGGATATTAGAGTACTATTAAAAACAAGAGCCAGTGTCAGGAACAGCAAAATAAAAAGCATGATCAGCCAAACTTCGTAATGAGGACAGCAGACGTGTCCGGCTTAATGCTGAGCATAAATAAATCCCTCCGTCGTCCATATTTGCAATCTTGCAGGAGATAAAAAAGCAAGTGTGGTAGGAACAGGCAGGAAAAAAAAAGTGACCTTCATTTCATGCCGTACAGTATTTTGTGTGTTATGTTAATAGGCCCTGGTAACCTTTGACCTCACATTATGTAAAGGTCAAAGGTCAGAGGGTTAAAGCAGGGGTTTCAGCGTTGGATTGTAGGCAGTGCTGCTTTGTTCCCTTCTTGAGCATTCATTAGGTTTCCTAGCCTTATACGTTGCAATAACTAGCACTGACCTTGACAAACGGTCCAAGAATCTGGATGAAGATGTTGGGGCCTGCTAGCTGTTGCATCTCTAAATGAACATTAAGTGGTGGCACTTAAAGACGGCTGGTTCTGATGAACCCACTGAGACACAAAAGGAAAATCGTGAACAGCTCAAACTGACTGGAGCTCACTGTTGGCTTGTAGGACACAGCTCAGCATCCGGGAAGACAGGGTGCGGTACATCTACCTATCACGTTACTCCACGGTAAGTTTCAGCAATTCATAGTGGGGAAAAAATAAGTGTGTAGCAGTCTTCCACGTGTTGGCTCATCATGAGGATTCGCTAGTCGGTCACATTGCAGTCAAGTCCTGTTTGGTTTCTCACTACATACCCTGAACATGCCAAAAAGATCAGAACTCATCTTGACTCACCTTGACATAGCCAAAGACAAAGTGGACAGGGGTCTACCAGCAGCCATGCCTTAGGTGGCGCAAGTGACTGCATGACGTGGTGGTTTTCTCATAAACTTGACAGCCCTTCCATGGAGCTGTGTGCGACTGCTGGGGGGGTGACTGGGGTCCGCAGAGAGAGGCTTGGGTTTGAGCGGAAGCCGACTCTTCCCCCTGTGCATGCATTGGATCACAGTGTAAAAACACAGATACTACTTGTGCAAGCTCCACGGCACGGCTCACAGGACGCGTCATGACCAACGTCTTCAGAAACACGGGACGAAGATTTTACAAGTGGATCATTTTCCTCTTTTCTTAAACATTACGTCACTACAAGAATCCAGATAAAACCTGTCGCGAGCATTTCTTCATCCCAACAATCATGATTATTTTTAAGAACTCAGTCAAAAAACAAGAAAACAGTCAGAACAAAATGTGAGATGCTCAAAAGAATAAAAAAACACTTCACTATTAAACAACACTTCATGTTTAAAACATGACCGTGGTTGTCTCTTTTTTGAGAGAGAGAAAGAAAAGCCACAGTTTTCAGGTACTGAGACAAGCTGTACTTTTTACTACAATTTTAAAAGAAAAGGTCAAGCAAGATTGCCACGTAAGCTGCATACTTGTTCGACAGGCTGGGCGGAATCCCTAGAATGTTCTGGAAGTTTATGCAGATGCGGGTGGGCTTGCTCTTGGCTGATTTAGATGCACAAATGTTTAGCATGTAGCATGTAGCAACCTCCATAGCCCTATCTGAACTACCCCTTTTACAGTAGCTGTATTGATTAGCTGGCATTATTGCCTCTCAGCTGTACACCTTTCGGTTTAGAATAAAAAACCTTTTAAGAGGTAAAATGTACAAAATGAGCGCAATATGCAATAAATGTTAAGCAGATTTGCTAGTAATGGGATACTACCTCCCGCATCAATGGCGAGAGTTTGATTAGACCCTCATCTGAAGCAGCTTGCTAACCATAGCACTTAGCGTAAATCTAACTTCATTTGGTATAAAATACATAAATCCCCACAAGTGTTCAGACCTCGCCAAAGTGGCTGGCTCGACATGCGGAACACAGCCCTTACCAATGGCCTCACAACTTGGCGTGGATGTGCCGTTGGTATCCTTCACACACTACGGATGTAACACAGGACACATTCACGTAAGCAAGACGCAGGCCTAGTAAAGTACGATTTAGAGACAGCGCTGCGGCAAAAACAACGTGCAAATAAGAACAATTTTATATAGAATGGTTGTAGTACAGTTGATAATGTATCCTAACTATCCATAACCGGGGCATGCTATGGTATAATCTGAGGTGTTCTGCTTTGATTGGATAATGGTACACTTTACGAAACATGGTCCTTAGTTTTTTAATCCAACCCAAATATAAGCCCAACTACACATACTTTTAGACATCCACAAAGGTGAAGCATTCATTAATGTGTAGCTACAGTGTTCTGTGATGCACAATATTGCTAAAGAAAGCTTCGGTCAATACTCAAGCTAGCCAGCAGTTTGTCTGCATATTCACGTAGTGTGCCAAAAAAGATACCGTCAAGAAATGGGTTTAAGGCGAAGAAACAAAAATGGAGAAAAATTACTCATGCCACACAGAGAAAACTCATGCCACACAAAGACTGACACCATGGTTTTGTGCTGTTATAATAAAATATAAAGTACAGCATCATGCAAAAGCTAATAAGCTGTAGATGAATACGCCAAGAAATAGGAAGTGCAAAAATAATATCGCAAGCTTTACTATTTCGTAATTAATCAACAGGATGATAAATCGTAAATACCACCTAGCACTGGATCAACCCTATCATTTGGTCATATTCTGCAGAAATTTATATATAGAGCTCTAATGTTGATATTGAATGCTATTCATTGTGTATGGGGCACTGATCCAAAATACACAAGATGCATTATTTTGACTGCTTGGGTCATAGGGCTGTTCCTTAGTGAGAAATTTCAATGGATGTTACCCCACATGTGCACAATGTCCTGTGGGGACCAGTGGGTGGAATGTATTAATCTAACCTTAGAGACATCAACACACGCCTAAGATTGATCTAGATGTGGTATTCAGAAAGGCACTCTCTTTTTCCTTCTTTACTTCTCCCCCCCCCCTCTCTCTCTCTCCTTTTCTCCGAGCACACCGAAGAGTTTCAATACAATGAGAACCACTGGACCGGAAAACACACAGGCGGGTCCACGGGAGAAGAAAGCAATTCCAGGCATCATGCGGCACCGGGCCGGGTCGGGCCGGGCCAGACTGTGGCGGCTACTGAGGATGCTCCTACAGCTTCTCTACAGGCAGCCTGACTGCTATAAGTGCTTGGCTACAGAGGAGGACGCCCAGGAACCATGCGGGCTCAGCCCAGTTGTGCCTCATGAGGCGCCCCCCTGTTGGCAGAGTAACATTGTGGCACTTGAACATCTCTTCAAATGATTTTAAAACAGCATTGTGTGTAGAATAGAAGTACGGTGTTCCCCTTCATACTTTGCAGCTGCTAGCTAGGTCAGAGGAAGCTGGGATGGAAACGAAGCACCCAACAAAGGTTTCTCGTACGACAAATAAACGAACCGACAAATGAACGTCCAAATATAATTATGTGACTCTACGTCGTTTATGCCTAAACCTATGTAAACTTGCAAATGTCAAAATTAAGTGAAACTCGTATATTCTAGGAAATAACCGGCGGAGGCTTGGCTGCTTGCAATCTGCTTCGTGGGGGTTCCCTGGCACGACTTTACTTCTGCGGGTTCGACTTCATGATGATCGGCTTCCTATTGACGTACGTCGCCCAGTAAGCTAAGTTGAAGATGAAGAAGAGGACAGGGAAGATGATGCGTGATATCTTATCCACCCTGCTGACGCGGTTGTATGATTTCTTGGCCTCGACCATGTGCTCCTCCACCTTGGGCATCTTCACAGGCACTGTAGTGGCACTTTTGGCAATGGTGGTCAGCCCCGGGTCCTTGGCCACATTGATGGCGTAGGTCGTCCCCACTATGTTGAAGGTGTTGTTGGCTTTTTTGGAGAGGGAGGCAGACTCCCTTCTCTGAATGGTAAAAGAGACACCTGTTACAGCAGCTCGGAAAGACAAACAGCATTAATCTAATTTCTGTCTAATTAGTATCAAGGGTAGCAGGACAGTAGAGAAGGCTGTCCTGATTGAATTAAATGGAAGACATTTTTTTTTAAGTAGTGCGGTAAATCAGTCCAGAGAGATATGGAGAACTCTTTATAAAGTATAACGTAAATTCTACAAGTCTGTTAATGTACATTAAGAAGATGATGCTGCTTTAGGTCTTATGTATCCATGGAAACCTGCGTCCCTCCACTCCCCAGCTCCTAACCAGTTCCCACGATCCTTTCAGTTTTTTGGTCTGATCTCAAATCTTCCACTATTCAAAGTTCATAATATATTGTAATAATAATAAGATTTGTAATGGCAATTTAGATGTACTACTTGCAAATGTATGAAGAGAGATGTATTATTTGGCAGTCTGCAAAACTAGGAAGGGTCGCATTAAACATACAACACTAATTTTGTCACATAAATATTAAATATAGCAATAATTATTATTACAGTTATATTTCTCAGGCTGAACATTTTTAGGAAGTATAGACATGGAAGTATAAGAAAGGAAGTAAAGGAAGCAGAGACATGTTTAATCAAATGTAATTTTGATAGGTACAACGCTCTGGGAATTGGAACCATCAGAACCTCGTCAAATATCTCTCTTCTTCTGAGTACTCTCACCCAAAAAGGTTTCACCCTAAATACCCTAAAGGCTTGTGTGAATACAAGCATTATACTTAAGTATTACACTGCCTGCCCCATTATTGGACAGTATCTTCTGAAAGAAACCCCCCCTCAGTTGCTTCTCATCTGTAGAGGGGTTCCACTGAGGCATTGTGGGACGTTTATGGGTGGAAGTGTCGGCACAGGATGAGCACGACGAACAATAAACAAGAACAAGTGTCTGCTATACTGTAACCGCTTCAACCCTTCAGAAAGTATTGGGGGGGGAGTTAATAGCAGCACCTGCAGGTTAGTATGAGGCCATTTGGGGATTAAGTGAAGGAAAAAAAAATGTAAAACAAACCTCGCAGACTCACGGCTCACGCTGAGGGACGGTGCTAGCCGGTACAATAACTCTCATGGGCTGGAAGGCCGGAAAGCCGACTCCCCAGCCCGTCGGCCCAAACGCAGACGCCTCTTAAGCAATTTAATTCTTCCCTCCAACCCATGATTCGACAGAAAACTCAGCCGACGTGCGGCGGGGCGATTAGGTAGCGGATTTGCAGAAAGGATCGCGACTGGCTTTCACGATAAAACTCGCTTGCGAAAACTTGCATCATTTATGTTTGGCCTTTAAATTTAAGCAGCGTTTAGGCTGTGTGAGGTTGGCCGTATTTCCTTCCTGGAGACTTTTATAGGTATAAAAGTCATTCTCAGGCTTTCTTTTTTTTTACAGTGCCTGACAAATTCTTCCGTGGGCGAGAATGAAGTTGCCGGTAAAAATAACAACAACATTAACTGCTAAGCGCTGCATATGGTGACACGCTTCACCGTGATCACTGTAATATTCAGCGTGTGCAGGACACAGACTGAAGTTATAATTAAGGAAGCATCAGTCAGGGTACAAGGAGCGCTCCGAGGGTAACCCCATGGAACTTCGGCCCGCCTGACCCACGGTTCTGCCCCCCATGTGGTCCTGCATGATACCGAGCAGTCCACACAGATTGGATTGCAAACATCCAGAAACAATGAGACATGGAAAACGCCCACCCCCACACCACTGATTATTATTGTTTACTGCCCCCCCCCATACATGCATGACTTTATATCATCCATCCATCCATCCATCCTTCCATCCATCCATCCATCCATCCATCCATCCATCCATCCATTATCTAACTGCTCATCCTAGTCAACAATCCTGTCTTTAACAGCCTTTTTTGTCCCGCTGGGATGAAGAAGGGGGTGTCACTAAATGCACTGACTCATGTGGGGGGGGGGGGACACAGGGAGCCATTTCTTGATGCTGTATCGGTGGTAATGATGGTGGTGAGGGGGAGGGGCTTAAGTCTCTCTCTCCTACCTGCATGTGACTTAATCCCTTCATTTAATAAAGAGGAGGGAGACCATGGCAGTGCTCCCCATAATCAGAGTTGATAACCTGCTCGACGGCTCTTTTATCTTAAATGGCTGTTTTCCCTCTGAATTTTTTATGAGCTCCCCTGGTTCCCCATATTATCCTCACACCTTCAAGTTGCTCTGTACTGCCCATTCGAATGGCGTTGAATCACAATAGCCCTCATTTCATATTCATGACATGTGGGTCATGGACGATTCCATCGGGAGTCCTTACACCTGCACTTTTAATGTACATGAACGCATTCTTAGCTGTTAATCAGAAAGTAAGCCTCCCCCACCCCCTCCCCAGCGGCTTTGCCCTTTCTTTTCCTCCGGGGGTCCCGATTACTTAGGCAAACCTGTCACCCTGTCAGGCTTGTAGCGGGGGCCTGTTAGTTATCATTTTGCTCTCCAGCTCGGGGCATCCCGAATCCCGCCCCTGAGCGACGGAATCAAAGCATTGCTGTGGACGACAGCAATCCCCGGGAGAGCACCCTAGCTCCTCAGCGGTTCAGACGGGCCTGTTAGCTTTGAACAGTTCAGTCTCCACCAGCCCATCTTCATCATCAAGCTTCTTCCCCCGGGCTGCTTTTCCCAGTGAATCCACGTATAGAACCAAAAAAGCACACCGTCAGCCGGACAGGAGCCACATTACAGCATGACATCACCCACCCTCATTTCCTGCGCCTCCTTTTTGCCGTCCCAGGCCCAGCTCCTTTTGGTGAAATAGTTGACGGTGGCAAACTCGATAAGCGCTGAGAAGACGAAGGCGTAGCAAACGGCCATGAACCAGTCCATGGCAGTGGCGTAGGCCACCTTGGGCAGCGAGTTCCGGGCACTGATGCTGAGGGTTGTCATGGTGAGTACAGTGGTGACACCTGTGGGGTTGTACATGACCCGTTATACGCCATTTCCATTATTTGTAATACATCATATAATGACATAATTACTATATTCCTGAAGGAACAGCGACTCCTACTGGCCGAGGCCTTAATGGTCAAGCTCCTTCAGAATTTAACTGCTTTGTCTGGCAATATAGTGCTGGACCAACAAATACATTTTTGGAGGAGTGCATAGTGTGTGCAGCATAGACAAGAAAAGGCTTTTACAGTCTTTTATGGAATCAACATTTTTCAGAAATTTTGGCGTTCTGTCTTTTCAGTCACAGTTTCAGCTGGAGGTAGCGTTCGGGATACTGGGCTGTTTCTATAATCATTGCACGGCTTCCTGCAAACGGCATCATGTGACATGCTGAGGGGGGAGGAAATAAGGGCTTTATCTGGGCGTGGGAGTTGAGATGGGTTCAAGAGAAGGGTAGGGATGAGGCATCATAAAAGAGGCACATGGGAAAATGAGCATCAGGCTGCAGAAAGGGCGACGATTTGGCATAGGGTCAGGCAGTGGGCTTGCATCACGTGACCTCGTCCCGCCCTGGGACGTTTGCATGCCTCCCCCTGTCATACAGCTGCCTAAAACTTCCACGATAAGCGGACAGGGAAGAAGAAGACAAGAACAATTACAAACAGCCAGAACACGAAGCCTAGAATATTCCGGAAGGTCCTCATTAAACTTCGCAGAAGTTTGGGGCGAGACAGGAACCCGAGAGTGCTGAAACCTCTCGTCTCCCGCGATGCTACTGGCGCAGGATATCCATTCTTCCGCAGAGCAGTGCTGCCGCTCGAGCAATAAATCATGCACCGCACGTGGGTGTGTAAAAAAGCCACAAACAGGATTATCCACGGGAAATATCAGGTCACGTCAGCCAGAGGCATCCCGACGCTGGGGCCCGGTCGCCGGCCCGCTCGGTAATTAAATATAAACTTCTGGGCTGACATTTCAGAGGCAACGGCGGTGTCCGTGTCTCTGTACTCCGGCGGGCTTTCGGGGGTCCTGCTATTTAAAGGGACAGCGGATGCCTTGTTTCTTTATGCGGCATGACGTTCTCCGGCGAAAAGGTTAACGGGAAAGTAAACTGAATCTGCCATCGCCAAAGCGGATCGGGCGCTGTGGGAGGAGATGGTATCCTGGGCTGCAGATGCGTTATGGGACTTAAGTGTATTTAGGATACCTGGCGCAGTCCTGCAGTGGTGTCACTCTCGGATACATCCCCCCATGACCCCCGCAGAGTGGGACACCCAGGGTTAGCCAAACCTTTTCTGTGGCCCTAAGTGAAATCTTATTAACCTAGTTCTCATCTGTCATTTTTCGCCCATTCTGACAGGCTGATCAGTGGGGGCGCCCCCTGGTGGCCACTGGGCCCTAAGGAGCCTTCAAAATTGCCCTGGGGACACCGACTCAGTGGCGGGATGCATCTGTTGCTCTAGTTTGGGGCACAACGGTATGAAAATTCTAGGAAATGGGATGTGGGAATAGGGAGGGAAACAGACGCCCTCTCCTGCTTGAGTGTACACCAGGGGTCTCCAACTCCAGTCCTGAGTCCTGCACATTTTTGGGTTTACCCTCATTTAAAACACCTGATTCAACTGTGCTAATTACCACACAGCACTCAAGCACAATCATTTGTGATGGAACAGGGGAAGAACTAAGCTACACAGGACTCCGGCCCTCCAGGACTGGAGTCGGAGACCCCTGGTGTACACTTTCTTAGCTCTGAGGCTTGCAGAGTAGGCCACAATCTGATCATGAGACGATCATGCTCGATCACCCGTTGGAGAGGCCAGGCCTTCACTCATCCCTAGGTTCCCCATTCCACAACCCGGCCGGCTGATGTAACCAGAGTGGCTCGCGGTGTCACTGTCCCTCGAGGCGGCCCGCGGCACTGCTCCGTCTCCAGCCCGTTCTAAACGAGCCTCTGCTAATCAGTAATTAATTAAGTGGTTTTCTGCAGCCCTGCTAATTACAGGTCAATCTGATTGAGTTTGAATTCCTGGGAGCTCTGAAACACCACATTGCTGGATCCACTTCCTCCCAACCTCAAGCTCAACTGTACTCAAACTTCAACTTTCCAAATAGAAAAACCACCATTGAGAGAGGCTGATTTTAAGGTCCTCAGATGGGCCCACGTGTACCGTCACACTCCAGAGGTTTATAAAGCAGATTACGCTGTCATCCCAAACCAGACACCCATAGATCCTGGGACCAGACATGCAGACATCCATTGATCCCAGGATCGGGAGACTCACCGAAAACGGTGCGTGCCGGGACGGACTCCCGGTTTAGCCAGAAGGAGACCTGGGACAGGATGACGGTCATGATGCAGGGGAGGTACGTCTGAATGACAAAGTAGCCGATCTTCCTTTTTAGATGGAAATATGCTGTCATCACTATGTACTCTCC
This sequence comes from Petrocephalus sullivani, assembly GCA_026780845.1. NCBI lineage: Eukaryota > Metazoa > Chordata > Actinopteri > Osteoglossiformes > Mormyridae > Petrocephalus > Petrocephalus sullivani. Next base: position 2,373,790 of record JAODKM010000059.1, on the reverse strand, counting down.
TGGAAGCAGGAAAGAAGGAGGGGGGGGGCTGATCAGTCAAACAGGTTGGGGCTCATCTATATCCAACCAAGATTGAGCCCCCACCTTGAGCCCTGTGTCACTGGGAGAGGCTTCAGATCCCCCAGAATTCAGTCCAAGGGAAAATGGATGGATAGGTGCATGGCTGGATGGATTCATATGCACAACCGAAGTCAGATGATGTCGATGTATGCTAGGTTATGCTATTACATAGTGGCGACCTCTGAGCGTAACAGTATGACAGACGCAGCCCAGCCTGCATGCCCGCCTGTGTGTGAGTGACGATCAGAAGCTTGCTGGTGCTTCTACCCTGGTTATTTGGGGCTTGTGGGCCGAGCCGCATCCTCTGCGCTTCACGCTGGAAAGATGGGACGGCCTGAAGGAGAATGTCATTTGAAGATGATTGCTGATATTTAAAAAACGCTCGCGCTCAAAAAAAAAAAACCCAAAACAAAACAAAACTGCTGAACAGCGACTCTCTCAGCCGCCGGCGCTTCAGAGGAGGACAAAAGTGACGGGATCGTAGGGTGGGGGAGCGCTTCGTCTGGGAGCGAGACGAGAGGCGGGGCCAGTCAAAGGGCAGGCGGGCGGCCACGCGCACGGGGGACATTAATCAGCTTCACCCCCGCCATCACACGAGTCGGGATGTGAAGGACAGAAGTGGGGCTGCGGCCGAGCCGAGACGTCGACCATAAGCTGTTGCACGCCCACTAGCGTGAATGTCGGGACACTACCGTGCACTAATAACAATAACAGTAATAGTAATAACAATCATCAACTTCATAACAATGATGATAATAACAACCCTGAGGAACCTGAGATAGGCTCCAGGTCCCCCTGCAACCCAATGCAGGATAAGTGATTGGAAAATTAATGGAGAGATTAATAATAATAATAATAATAATGATCCCATGCAACCCTTATAGTTGGAAAATGGATGGATAATGGAGGGATGGATGGATGGATGCTCCTAATTCTCCACTGGACCACACACAAGTGATAAAATAATGACTTCACCCTCTCTCACTGCTGATGAATGCAGAAATTAAATAAAATCAAATAAGAGGTGCTTTTGAAGCCCGTGGCGCATTATTGCCGCCATGAGGTTTGAGGATGCGCGGGGTTACCGCAGCAACACGCCGGACACCTGTGCTGGAGCTGATGGTCTCCTTGCCGATGACGTGGCCCAGCAGGTCGTACTGATTGAGCCTCGAGCCGTCCTCAGCCACGGCAACAGAGCGCTCGTCTCCTTTGGTCCAGATGTAGACCACCTCATTGTTGGTGTAGGCATCTGGGGGGGGGGTGAATATGGACTGTGAACTCCAGGCTGATTCCTGGACAAACATACGTCACAACGACACACACGAGAGGGAAGTGAAGCATGTTTACAGGAAACAGCAGAGTAGATGAGTTTTCCGAACGGAAATAGATAGTGGACGGGAAGAGGTCCGGAAGCAGCCATGCCGAGTGAGACTAGCTCAGCATCACTCGTTAAAGCAATTTTAATGGCCGGGATGTAGAGTTACCATCTTATTGTGTTAAAAGGCTTCCGGCAAAATATTCAGGGCTTGATCTGAGATGCAGCCTCATCTATAACTGACCAAAATGAGCTGCGATGTGACCTTTCCAACATCATATAAATACGTTTCTATATCCCCGGCTATTTACAGGGGAGTTCATTAAAACCCGATCAGATTACGTGAGTGTCTCTATCCTGCTGCCTATGGAATGCGCCTTTCCGAAAGCGGAGGGCAGCTGCAGGCCTGGGTTGCCGGTTCATGCCGGACAGAACCACGGTTGAAAAATTAGATTCTGGGTAATTATTATAGCAGTATGTGTTTTTGGTTATAGGGGTCTTATATATATAGTACTTGTGGGCCGAGGCGACTGGGCAGCTGGAGCGCTGCCTCGCCCGCCTGGAGGAAGGAGCCAGTTGCCCCCCGCAACGCTACGCTTCTCCGCCAGCGCTGCCTGCGCCCCAGAGACCCGCAGGGCTCCGCGTGGGCTCCGTCTCCCTCCACGAGGGGGACACCCGTCCGCACCGAAGGTACTCGGTGCCTAGGCGGAGGGAGAGTCCCCGGGATGGCGTCGCCGCGCCCCCGTTCTATTCGGGAGAAGACGCTGCCGCGCGCCCGACGCGCTCAGTTGAGTGCACCGCCGCGCCTCCTGTCTCCGTGCTGCCGGCGCTTCCGCCTGTGTCCGTGCCGCCGGCTCACGAGTCGTCACCCGTTCCCGGGGACGTTCCGGGAGTAGACTCCGCTACCGCGCCCCCGACAGATCCAGGGGTGGACGTGACAGCCGCTCTGGCGCCTCCTCCTGTTCCTGGTCCCGCTCCGGCGCCTCCTTCTGTTCCTGGTCCCGCTCTGGCGTTTGTCCTGGTCTCGGCGCCGCCTCCGGTCCCGGTCTCGGCACCACCTCCTGTCCTGGTCCCGGTCCTGGCGCCGCCTCCTGTCCCTGTCCCGGTCCCGGTGCCACCTCCTGTTCCTGTCCCCGTCCCGGTCCCGGCGCCGCCGCCTGTTCCTGTCCCGGTTCTGGCGCCGCCCAAACCACCTGACTCTGCTCCCTCCTCCGTGGTGGAGGAGGATTTGGACTGGGACCCCTCTGTGCTGGCCATGATTAGGCCCGGGGACTCCATCACGCCCCGAGTCTCCCGGTCCCGGAAAGGGCGGGGTCACCTCCGCCGGGGCCGGTTCCCGCCTGCCCTGCCCCCTGGCTCGTCCTCGGTTGCCCTGTCGGGGGCTCGTGGGGCGCCTGCGGTCTCTCCGGCTCCGGCTCGGCTGT
>JAODKM010000059.1:2349996-2361009 GCA_026780845.1 Petrocephalus sullivani | reverse complement strand
GTGCCTGTCAAGACTGTATGCGTGCTATTCTGTGGGTATATTAAGCAGGAAAGACCCCACATCGTGCCTGTCAAGACTGTATGTATGCTATTCTGTGGGTATATTAAGCAGGAAAGACCCCACATCGTGCCTGTCAAGACCGTATGCGTGCTATTCTGTGGGTATATTAAGCAGGAAAGACCCCACATTGTGCCTGTCAAGACTGTATGCATGCTATTCTGTGGGTATATTAAGCAGGAAAGACCCCACATTGTGCCTGACAAGACCGTATGTATGCTATTCTGTGGGTATATTAAGCAGGAAAGACCCCACATTGTGCCTGTCAAGACCGTATGTATATTAAGCAGGAAAGACCCCACATCGTGCCTGTCAAGACGGTATGTATGCTATTCTGTGGGTACATTGAACAGAAAAGACCCCACGTTGCGCCTGTCAAGACGGTATGTATGCTATTTCATTCCTTTCAGGACCATATGTAGGCCATTTCAGGAATACAAGTAGTAAGAAAGACCCCATGTTGTGGCATTCAAGACTTTATATACACTATTTTACAAGAAGCAGGAAAGACTTTCAAGAATGTACATAAATCTTCTGTGGCCATAGAAAGCAGAAAAGACCCCACGTTGTGATTTTCAAGACTCTATGAAGGCTATTCTGTCGGTACGGAAAGCAGAAATGACATTTTATCATAGCCGCTCCACCATGCGCCTGCCTGGAGTATTAAATTGAGTAGCAGGATTCATAAGATCGATTCCTGGCAGCTGGGCACATTATCCCGGACATTTCCTGGCCTTGTGAAGGGAACACACAAAAAAAATCAATTCACTGATTCATTTATCAAGCTTTTCTGAGCACAGGTTAGCATGAGAGCCAATCATACGGTGCCAGCTTGTCCCATGTCTTTAATCGATTTCTGGGTCAAGAAAAAAAACACCAAAACATGCATGTCAGCTGTCGCTGACTCAACCTGCCCTTTGACCTCTGACCTTGAGTGGGTGGGTCTGGGTTTACCTGGAACTGTTACAGGATTACGAGGGGAACAGTACAGAAACATTCAAACACAGAGCTCTGAAGAACCACGTTTCTAGGCCATTCACCAGCTCTCTGTAATTTTTCATTATTTATCTTAAAAAACGCTCCAATTGGTGAAAGTCCTGGAGCAAAACGAATACGTGGTTTGCACGTGGAGGACTTTGATGTAACCCGTCTTTCTTTTTTTACTGTTATTCTAGAGCTCGCTCCCTTGTGGTGTGCATGTGTGTCTATTCCTGGTCTTGTTTTAACATTCGGTTCAGTTCGATTCAGCTTCATTGTCATTATCGTGCGTGAGAAATGTCTGGTGAGTCCAAGAGCTGCTGCAACAAGTTTAAAGTAGAATAATAGAATGGATACTACAGAAGAATAACAAATGTGATCAATGACAATCGAATAACAAATAGAATAAAGAGTATAAGAATGTAAGACTTTATATAGGACAGACAATGCTGTATATCTTCAAGTATGAATTTACAAGTGTGCAATATCTTAACAGTATATTGGGTAGACATGGCAAGGTATAAAAACACTCAGATTTGTAAACATTTGTAATAGGTAATGAATATGTCTGATAAGGAGATCAGTACAATATGGTGGACGTGAAATGCCCAGTAATTTGCTCCATGTCCAGGTCTTTCTGCCGCAGAAGGACTTTATCCCAGTGTGGTTACCCCAGCAAAACCCACCATAAAACTGGCGCGACACTTTTTATCTGCGACTATCTCCAACAGCTTCACGCGTCCGTTTCCTTCAAAGCTTCCCTGCGAGATCTTTCCCCTCTGATTATTTCACGTTTATCTCTCTCTGCTCTGGATTTTAAGCACATTATATTAAAAATCATCCTTTCTCGTCTCTCTCCCTCCATCAAGTTAGATAATCAGAAGCACCTCGTTGAGCCAGTCTGAAACTGCTGCCATTGTTAGGAGATGGCTCCATTCTTCCGACTGCCTTGATTACGTTGACATTTCAGTGGCTTCTTCAGCTCATTCCAACCCGCAGTAAATGCTCCAATCAGCCCTATTACAAATATTATCCTGTACTTGAGCTACACTTGGAAAAGACTAAAAATATGAAACAATGTTTTGCTATAAACTAAAACGAAACATGCATGTGTGAGTTTGAGTCTTGTAGGATTAAGAACTAAAGAACAAAAAATGTATTTTTTATGGTATCATGAAAATTATATGAAGGAGCTCATGCTTTGGTAGTCAAAACATCTTACTCTTAGACTTCACCATACTCTCTGCACCAGTCAATGTTATTGATGTTACTGGTTTAGATGGTTCATATGTGTCCCTTCTATTTTCTCCTTTACATGCCACTCCAGCCAATCATGTGGCGGTGAGGCGGAGGAGCCTCACCTCATGGTGTAGAGAAGCGTCCCATTGTCCACCAGCCGCAGCAGTTTGTTGGGTGTGGTCATGTTGTGGGCCACTGACTTCTTGCCATTGTGGAAGAAGGTGTCAGGCGTCCAGATCTTGCTTGCCAGGAGGTTGTTGAGGGGCAACACCTGCATAGGCCCATCAAACTTTAGTCGCTCGTCTCTCCAGCTCTGACGGAAGAAGACGTCGATCGTGTATTCCTGGGGGAATAATGTCCCTCGATTCAGTAAAGGCCTTGCAGCTCACGTTCCGGTATATTAATCAGCAGTTCAAACTTCAACACCGATGATTCTCGGAAATCCGGAAAGCTAACATCCAACTGAAATGGTTCTATGACAGTTTCTATAACTGAGGTAAAACAAGCTATCGCTGGTGGGTATCTTTTTGAACACATGGGCAAGCTAAAACTAAATACTGTATTATAATTAAGGAATCAGAGCCGTCACTGCAGTTACTGAGCAGAAAGCAGACATTTCTTTCAAAATGTGAAAAAGTACAATAATTATTATTATTCTCATAATGAGTATATCTTCGGGTACAGCAGCAACCTTTCCTGGAGTGTCACTTCACTAATGACGCTTGGGATTACTTGGATTTGCAGGGCTGATCAGACCAAGCTTTGAGACCAGCGAGAGTTATAGTTATTTGTTAATTCCGTTTGCTGCCTTCTTCATTTTTTTTTGTAACGCCATTTGCCACATGTTTTAACTCAGTTCCGACATGTTGAAATACGATTTTTATAATGGCTGTCAGAACTACTTTGCTCCCTTGTGGCTTTTTTTCTGCCCCGGATGTGTAACATCGGATTGCGTTAGTCACAGCGGCGCCTGTCGGTGGCTTCCACAGCCGTCCGCAGGCGCGCCACAATACGCAAAGAAGAAGAATCGATTCGATGTGTAAATCTGAGGCATAACAGGGTGATAAACACGCAGTAATAGCGGAATTTGTGGATAAGCAGCTGCCCTGAAATTCGAGTCAGGGGAGAAAAAAAATTGAGAAATTATTCCCGACTGCAACTAATTCCGCCAGTCTATTCAAAAACGGAGAATGAATTCATGGTTTTCATGCCGCCTCTTCGCAGCATTAAGGGGAAAATCGCATCATAATCATTCTGTGACGATGTCGTGAATTACGATGGACACTAAGCCATTTCACTGCGCACTTTGTATTGATTCTTTTCAGACACAGTCAGGGAGACAATGCTGACCCCATATGTATGTAAACACAATTAATTTTCTTATAAACGTTCACAGAGGATTTTCCAGGACATTTTCTGCACCAGCCTTCCTACCAGGGGGCTCAATTAATCATTTTAGGCTTTTTTTTCTTCATGAAAACCATCCTCTTTATTTTTAATTTGCTCTGGGCCAGCAGAGATTGTAGAAGTTGAGGACAGGGAGCTGTAATTTGAAGCTTGCCCATTAAAATCGCAGAGGTAACTGCTGCTGTATCCATTAACAAGGTATTTATGAAGTTTCGGGTGTCAAAAAACCTGTACTTTAATCTGTAATAGCTAGTTGGGAAAGTACTTGTGTCAGCTGTGTATCGGAGTCCCAAGCTTCTGTCATATCAAGAGGAAACGATTTAATGGGGATGAATCTCAGTTTAAATTAGCCAGCAGAACACCTCATTGTACTTGAGTCCAGATCAATGCAACAGCTTGAAAGTCCTCCCCGGCGCCAAATGTATTTCTCACATATTAATTTGTCGGTCACCTGCGGAACACAGATCTATTTGTCGAGTTGCTGATGTCATCGTGTTCGCAGCAGTGCGCCTGTGCACTTGTTTGCACAAGGTAAGCAATTATAATGACCAGGTGCACCCTGGGTAACAAGAAGAAGTGCGATGGAATCAAAACAGAAACCTCAAAGGCAGAAAATGCACCGGTCCATTATTTGCCTGGACTCACAGCCCAAACTGGGGTGGAGATGCCTGGCTGTGCCGAGCTGCAGAGGGCCTGGATTCCCTCCTTATCTCCAATACTGATAAGAAACATCCAAAGCAATTCAACATTATAACTGCAGCTCCCTGCTCGTACGTGACCCGCATATTTTCGGACCCGGGCCGTACGCGCTCAAATTTCTGTGCATAATTTCCGAATTAAAGCAAATTAAGCTCCGTTTTGAAGACGATTCCCCTTGTGAGGATGGTGCATTCGGGCTATAATTTTGTTGTTCAAACCAATTGGTTTAAAGAGCCTTTCTAATCAAACAGAGATTAAACGAGTTATGAATTAACTGGCTATCAGGCGTGCTGATAAACTAATAAAGCTTGTGGTAACAGGGCACTGAGGAAGAATACCGCTATAGGAAAGCAAATATACTGCCTGAGAAAACTCCTCTTCCACATGGTTTCTAATCAAGGTTTACTTTGTTTGCAAGAATATAATTACTGAATAATTACTGAAGAATGTAATCACTGAACTGAGTAAAACTGGGCGAGTGAATTTGAAAACTGTTTGGAGATTTATGTATTAAGATTTCTGCACAGTGACTGCAGAGCCATCGGGATTCCTGTGTGATCCCCATCTGAAAGAGCTGCAATCCATCTTGACCATTTCTTCAATAAGGAAGTCCATCTCGCTGGCCTTGAGCCTTAAACCAGCAGTCAGGTTCATGCAACATTTATGGCACTTTTGCATCCCGACGAACAGTCAGAGACGGATTGAAACTGAGTCGTGATTTTCCCCGACTAACCAAAGACGAAAAGTAAACAGTTTAAAATAAGAAGACACAGTTAATTCATCAGTGAAGTCAAATAATCCTAAGTGATGCATTTGGTGGAGGGCATGCAGCATGCTCACGCTTCCTGCTCCAGGCAGGCTCCAGGGCACTTGGGCTGTGCGATTCTCTGAATAACTGGCATCTTTAAAGGGAGACACTTTAAAAGTGCCAGCTGAGGATGTTACTGTTGCGTCGTCTCCTCTTGGGAAATATGCTGGTACATTCAAGAATAAATGTTAAGCTTTCTGATATCTAGGCCACTTGTTTTTAGTGTCCTAACCTTTGATTTATCACTTCATAATCATAGGGGTTACATAAATATCTAAGTCCTTTGGCTCTGCTTATTGAATTCTGCGCCAAAGCACATGGCTCTGATGTGGCAGGGATATGACTCGAATAGAAATATGACATGGCTGAGATATCAATGTGATATGAATATAGCATGACTGGCATTTGCCTATGACATCAATGGCTACCCAATGGGCAACCCATAACCGACAACTATCCATGTTGTATTCACGCAGTTGATACAACCAAATGCTGTGTGTAGGATGCCATACTGCATACAGTATTCTCTAAAACAGGCAACTTCTTTGATTATTTAATAGGTTTGATATTTCCATCGTCAATTATTCAATCATTATTCATAAAAAAAGAAAAAACACCCCCCCGTTCTTGGAATTTTGTTTATCCATTTCAGGCGTTCATCTGTGTTAATTACAGCATGTACTTTATGTGTTAATTATGAGGTTGAAAGCACAGTGGAAAATTATGAAGTAAATGTTAGAAAAGTTTCATTTGGTGCAGCTTTTCAAAATTTGAGAGTGCTGGAGATCACTGGTTACAAAGACCATAAATTTTTATCCGACTTTTCCAATATACATATTATACATATAATATATATGTTTTGGACACTTCAAAGCTTCTGTAAGCAAATCAAGGTCTCTGATGGCAAGGCCTTCTCATTTTTTCATTAAAGTGATTTTTTTTATTGACCGAAATCCAATACCCTTCGAAATTCATCCAGCCAGTAAAATAACAATATGCAGATGTTTGCCAGAGAGCTTTTCCGAGGTAAGGAAGCGCAGACTCATTCCTCGTTAACGGGAGTATGCAAATGAGGGCCTATTCGTTGTGGAGCATGCTCCAGCGATTTGCAAATTCCAGGCCAGCCAATCAGAGTCAGCCCTGAAATTCTAACAGGCAACCCGGCGACCGCATGTCCCACCCAGGGTGGGTGAGAGGCTCTGTCCTCATCAACAGGAATCCAGCGAAGGAACATCTCCTTGAGAATTATTCCTTCTGCATCTGCCCTCTGGCTGCTTCCCCACTTCGTTTACTACGACATTAAATTGCCTTCCAAGCCTAATTGCGATGACGCCGCTTAAACGTTAATTGTTTCTCGCTTTATACGTTATTGTGCCGATGTTTTTCAATGCTCCTAGCCACAATGCTGGGAAATATAAAAATAAACTCAGGTAAATGAAATAAAAGAAGTGGAAAGGCACAGGTCAACACCTGAGGGAGCTTTCTGGTCCATTCTTTAGAGGTTCTGACCCGATTCTAAGTGGCGATCCACTGAGACTGAGAACCCCTTGGCAGCACAGGTAGGAGGATGGACTGACAGAGAAAGCCAGAGCTCCGGGCAGCTGGCTGGCCTGTGGGGAATTCTGGAGGTCTGAGCAGTGACTTAGAGATCGCTAACCGCAGCTTGGATCTCCTGACCGACGTGACCGTGCTGTCAGCCAGCCAGGAAGAGTCAGACCTTTTGACGAAAGAGAAGCCATCTTCCTTAATGGGCCCTGGAGCTTAGGTATTCCTCTCGAATTTTGGCCAGCATTGATTTTTGTGCCATCCTTGTAAAACAAGGACTCCAGAAGGAAACAAAGGACTGACTTGGGAACAGCAGGCTAATGTGTCAGACTCATCACCCGGAATAAATATTAACCTCATGCCGCACTAAAGCAACCCGGCTGTACTATTCCATGAAAACAAAAATCACTTTGTGTATTGCTGAACAAGTAGGCTGGGCATAAAAAGTCATTTGATAAAAGTCGCAGCTGTCAGCCGGTGGTGGACTCATCGTATGTGCTGACAGATGTTAACGACCACAAACCATTTATGAAATTTAAACACTTTTTAATAAGTTGGGGGTAGGTGCTGGTATAAACCGAAGGTTTTATCAAAGGTGTGCTGCTTGGTCCATAAGCTGGCATGACTGGCAGGAGAATGGGAGTTGCTGGAAGTGCTTTGGCACAACGCGTCACCACTAATCCCGAAAGACGGGCCCCATTCCCAGGCCGGGGGGAGTCCCATTGTTTATGACATGGATGGCTCCAGTTCCTCCACGGCTTCCCCTTGAGAGGTGAATCTTCAGCTGAACACCAAATAATGCTACTTATACCAGCTGGTTGAATTTGGTGGGGTACAACATTTTTCTTTAATCCGCGAAGCAGGAAGTTACTCTCCTCTCTTTGCGGTGAGACGTTTAAAAATTCATTTGTGATCAATACTACAATCTCTTGGCTGGCATCAGGCAGGCTTCATGTAACCAGATTTGTTCTCAGCCTTAAGAGAAAATCCTCCCCTTGTTCTTCTCTAAAACCCAGCATTACTGCTTTCGCTTCTGACGATAAACCTAAAGATGTCACTGAAACAATTTCATTTAACCAGCAAATGCTGGTGGGCTGGGTGTTAAAAGGATTTTAAATGTACTTTTAAAGATTTCAGATTGCCTAAAAGACTCAGAATCGAGTGCTGTAATCAGAACTTCTTTAACATTTTTTTCCTTTAGTTTTTTTAATTAATCAGTCAAATGTAAACTTAGAACACTGCTAATTTCTTATTAAGCATGTTAAACTACTCCTAACATAAAACAGCTATTAACAATTTAATTTATAATAAGCGTGCTAATTTTCTGAAATTGATTGAAAATTCATGGAAAATAAACGCATAATATGAAGGAAGCCGGATAGGGAGGAGGGGTGGAGTGGGGTACGTGGGATATGCTGGAGCTTAACCCCGGCAGCACACGTACGGCACCCTGTCCCAGCTCTGACTGTGTGGAGAGGCACAGGTTCCCTCACAGACGGTCACAAAACAAACCAAAAGAGGAATTCCTGGAAGGTTTGCCGCTTCCAAACAAAAAACAGGACGTCTCGATAGATCGCTTTTTACATGACTGATGCGGCATCCTGCGAATACAGTTACCTGCACCCTGTCTCCCGCTGCACGGGAAGAAGGGTTGATGGTTCTTTCGAAGAACACGTGGTAAACGGGCAAATCGACATTTTCTGCCAGAAGAAAATGACTGTCGAGGGGTCGACATGCGTGCACTGGGAAACAGTGTTCAGAAGTCAGATTTGCAGTAATAAAAAAATTATAATAAAACAATGCCAACAGTGGTGAAGGAGTGGTTTGGGGTGTAGTATGGAGTATTCTCTTATTTGTTCTTACGCTAAGCCGTTCTTTTCCATCAGGGAAACAGGGGGTCGGTGGGTAATTTACAGCATGGCTCATTTCAAGCACAATTCGTAATCAATTATGCAGCTTCTCTCATCACGTACATTTAGACGGGAGTCAAATTAGCCCTGCCACAAATAAATTACGCTATAGAAACCTTTGTGCATTTGTGCGTGTTTTCGCTTTAATTAACATCCTATTCAATTAATGAACTGAAGTCCCACTTTGCAATTAAGGCAATAAAAAAAAAGAACACGCGCACGTCCATTCTCTTTGACAAAGAAACTAATTCTGCTGGGTAGATCAAATGTGTACCATCAAAAAGATTTTAAGATGTATTATATATAGCATTGTATCTAATAATTCCTCTTACTTCCTTCCATTTTGGTTGCTAGGCACTGCCCTTGTCTCTCCCCTATCACATGACCTGTGGCAGGATGCCCATTGGCCAGGAGTTATTCCGACTGTATCAGCAGTCACCCTCTGACTCTTTGGCAGCTCACTTCACTGCAGTGGACAACAAGTCCTAAAAAGGCACCGGGACTTCCTGCGTCACTCATGGCACATAGGTCATCATCTAATACCTCAAAATCTCTGAGTTGAATTCAGACTTAAAAAAATAGCCGAAAGCCCTACATATGCCAATTAGAACAAACCCCCGGATTGAGGTTCCAGGAAGGGGTGATTCATGGTTAAAAATCAACTGAGGGTTCAGCTCTCCAGCTCTGGCACCAAAAGCACACCCTCTCCACCCCAGCCCCCACAGGCAGATGGGCTGATTCTTCTTGCTCGCCGCAAGGGCTTCTGGGAACCCAGTGACCCCCAAAATCCCGCCGCAGCCAAGCGGCAGGTCCCGCATCACCTCCTGCCCGACCCGTCCTTTACAGTAGCCATTTCTGTGCCCCCCTCCGCATCCTCCCCGGATGGCCGGCTCACACTCCGGGCTGCCTGACACATTTCCTCCTTCAAGGACAGGGACGGTATCGAGGAACAGGGCAAGACGTGATCTATCGTTGCCTCCATTACACACGCACACACTCTACCTCTCTCTCAGACACACACACGCTCCCTGGACGGTAAAAAGAAGTGGGCTGAAGGATGTATGGAGGACATTCAATTAAAAAGAGGAGGCCACGGGACACTGCCGGCAATGCAGGCTGCATCCCAAGTGGCTCTGTCCTGCTGCATGTGGTTAGCGACAGCGGCCTTTGCATTCATTCTGCTGTTTATACGCAGCAGGAGGAAAGAGCCTGAGAATCATAGTCACATTATGTGGAAAATCTGTCTTTTGAAGCATAGCTATATGAAAATTAGACCATAATATAGGAAGGCATAGAACTATAGAAAACTAGAGGGGTTCTAACTTAATTTGAGTACAAAAACTATAGCTCATAACAGCGCAGTTTCTAACCAACTACCACTGTGAAAAATACGGCCAGTCGGAAGATTTTCATGAAATATTGTAGGCGCTTTGCATTGCAGAATGCATGTGTTCATAGAATGTGACAAAACGTGCAAAGATATTTTTGCAAACTCTGGGGCTTTGTCTAGCCGTGGGTAAAACTTTATGTAATGTGGTATTATGGGGTTTCCAAGGTAGGTATGCGAATACTGAATGACCATGCAAATATACGCTAAAAAAACAAGCATGAGATTAGTCAAATATGGGGGCAGTGAAGCTACAGGTATACAGCTCATTTCAAACAAGGGTAGCAAAGCACTAAGCTCACAGGCCAGATTCAAGTGCGTTTTTGGGATTTTAGTTATACGCCTGATGGACACCTGAAACACCAAGCTGGCTGATATCATCACTTATTTACATCAAAGCAATTAAAATCCGGGGATTTTTCACCCTGGTGTGAAGCTGACATAATCCTTAAATTGGTCTATCAGCAGATACTTCGGTTATGCACAGTCACTTCTTCTCATTCCTAGAAGAGCATACTTTCTGATTTTCGGAGTCTGGGATCCTAGAATATCACCTCAGCAAGAGTGATGAGAAGTATGAACGTTCTGCATGGTGTAGCACCAGAAAGGCCCAACTCATGACCCTAGTGGGCACCCGTCCCTCTAAGGACATTAGACTCATGACAAATCACCGAAGGGAAGGAGAGAAAAAAAAATCACATTTGCATAGATTACCACCCGAATATTAGGAATCATCCGAGAACGGACCAGCAAGCTAATGACAATTTAACAACAGAATGTAGATATATATAATTCATCTATTTCCTTTGTATTTCCTGTACTTTTAAATTATGCATATGAGGAATTGTCCATTTAAGTAAGGATGTCCTCGTCAGAAGAAATCTTGTAAAATGGAGCCTCTCAGTTGGTGTCCCGCTCACAGATGCACCAATTTTATTTCGCTGCACTGAACTCCCACAATGAGAACAACCGCACACCACCAT
>JAODKM010000059.1:2324635-2342924 GCA_026780845.1 Petrocephalus sullivani | reverse complement strand
ATGATGGCCACCCTTACCCACCGCGTGTCAGTGTACACTCCCCCCTTCCTACCCCCTGATTGCCCCCCCTACCCGCCACGCGCCTGCGTCCCCCCCCCCCCCCCCCCCCCCCGGAGGACCAGCCTCGGATGGGGTCAGGAGGCTGGCTCTTGCCCCAGCCCATCAACTTCTGCAACCTACTTTCTGAGGGCCTTGCCAAGCAAGGCTCCTTCAGGATGACCAGGGCATGTGGCACTGGGCTTCTGGCAACTGCTGTAATTTAGGTCGACATTATTTTAAAAATATGTATAAGTAAAACACAAATATGAAGGTGATGCGTAAATACAGAGCTGACAGTGTAATAGGTATGCAATTACATGGTTTATGCATCCTGACATCCATAACACAATAGCTGCCACTCTGGGCTCCTCACCCAAATCCTCAGGAAACACAGCAGATAGAGGCCTCTAAAGAGCGGATATACAATCTACCTGGGTGGAGGCCTCTAAGTAACCCATCTAAGATTCTCCTGGTTGAAGGCCTCTGAGTAACAGATCTAAGATCCTTCCGGTTGGTGGCCTCTAAGGAATAGATCGACTAACCTCACAGTCAAAGGCAGATATTGATACAGATCTACAACCCATCCGGGTGGAGGCCTCTAAGGAACAGATCTCAGATCTTCCGTGTTGTAGACCCCTAAGGAACATATCTATACCCTCACAGTTGGAGGCCTACATTGGTGCAGATCTACAAACCTCCTTAGTGGAGGCTTCATCCTCTTGATGAACCCTACTGCCACTTGCTGTTGGCCAAAAATGTACAAGGTACAAGGCCAGCCATCTCAAAAATTAGCATCTGGAAGGAAAACAAATAGTGATATATATAATTTTATCAGGCATTGAAACCATTTTAGTTTTTTATAATTGATAAATCATTTCTGGCAACCCAATGAATCCATTAAGATTTAAAAAGACTTATGCTCATGCCTGCATAGCTAATTATTGTTTCGTAATTGAATGTTGTTTATGGCTCATATATTACAACAAAAAGCTGTTTTCTTTTTAGCGTTTACAACAGAAGGCCCGCGTCTTGTACAGAGAGCCTCCGCTCTGCCTTGCCGATTAATCTTACACGCCGAAGTGAATTACGTGCATGATTAAGACGCACACACACACTCCCCCGCGTTGCCTCGTTACAGATTTTTTAAATTTTTTTTTTTACAGCCACAGCCTCACTAACTGTGTAGTAATGCTAAATTTTGATACTGACAGAAAACACGGGCCTGTCTTTTCAGCAGCCGAAACTCAACAGAAAGCAAGTATTCAAAGAGCCGGGAGGTAAATATTGACTGAACTTCAAAGTTACTTTTGTGTCAAGATATGAAGAAACGAGAACCGCTGCAAGTTGGGAATGCTGGATGCCTCCAAGCGCGTTGAATGAAGCCTCGAAATGCAGCGGCTTCTTGGAGAAATGCGACAGCGCTGCAGCAGGTTACATTAGCTGGATTCAGAACGTAGCAAAGAACTAATTTCTCAATTACCGGCATTGTCTTTCAGCCCATGCTGGTCAAAGTTATAACAAGACCCCCTGATTTTCATTGACGCCAGGCCCCGGAAAACATTTTCAAACACTGAATGGATTTGATTTCATTCCTGGGGCATCCTACTGAGATCACAGGGAAGTTTCTCTCTCTGATGATAGGGAGTTAATCTCACTGATGTGTCAGAACACGTGCAGCCCCCCACCCCCCTAGCCCCCTAAAACAACGAGACCCGACTTACCATGTCTGTGTCTGACACTGGGCCGAAACTGGTGACGTAGATATTCGTCTTCACCTCAGTCACACTTTCTGGAATGGACATGGGGGGAGAAAGCGAATAATAAAATCTTGGGTCTGTTTGGTCACATGGTTACATGGTTGGCTGCTGATCATTTTCCACCTGTGAGCAAGGGAGGGGGGGGCGTCGTGGGGACTCAGGTTTGGATAATCATCCATTACAAAGGCATCCCAGCCCAGCTGCGTGAAATAGCAGATTTACAAAAGCTGACAACGACAAAGAATCGGAGGGAAAAATTGCTGAAACATAGACATCCTTGAGTTTATTCGGCTCAGCACACGCAGTCTGCCACTGTTTCCTTATAAAGAAACACCACAGCCCTGTGCCACGTCGAGCCCGACGCGCAGAAGCTACATCAGCACACTCTGACGTCTGACTAATTGGAAAACACCTTGTTAAAGCATGCCTCTCAACTGGGCTCTGCCGGAAGACTTTCCAAGTGCCGTGATGCCGGGGTTCGAAAAGATGACAACGCCTGTAAGGGCAGTAAGAACAAAGGTGTTGGATGTATCTCTGGCACCTTCAGTCTAGCAGATGGATTTCCAGAGGGTACTGCATGCCTCCAGGTTCTCAAATTAATCAAGAGCCCACCCAACATGATCGACAACAGTCTCAGAATACTTCCTGGACATCTAACGCCCTCTCTCTCCCTCTCTCTGTCTCTCTCTCCCTCTTTCTACTTGTTCAGTTAACAAAGATTGTGGCTTCGCCAAGTGTAACTGGCAAGGGATAAAATAAGCGGCTAATTGATCGGATGAGTTAAATCGCTCTTGATTCATTTGCTCCAGATTAAATAGGAAGTCGGTTACCGTGCCGACGCTCGCTAGTTAGCACCAGATTCCGCAGACACAGGGTGGGGGGGGGGGGGTATAGAGGGGGTGAACTTAATGAGGGGAAGCTCTGGAATCACCATTGGCCTACAGCATCAAGGCAAAGGTCTTCACTGCGGGGTCTGAGGTTCACAGAGACATAATTGATACCTTTTATAACATATCATAAAATTGACGAAACGTCAATAATCTCTTAAAGACTTTCAAAGATCCTGGTTACTTACGTGGTCACACATTAGCTGGAGGGGGTCCCCAGCTCTGGTCTATTTTCACATGGGGGTGCTCGTTTTATGGTCGAAACCTCCCTCCTCCCCCACTCACTAGGGGGCAATTATGGCATCAGGCTTTTGCTCATATCAGCTTCTCCACCTCCGCTCGGCTGACTTAGATAGTTACCCATTTACCAGAACAGGCAGTTTTGTAACCCAACTTCCATAAAGTGACAGGCTAGCTGATCCAGCCTGAGGTTCTTCTAGGCCACAGATAAACAGGGCCACTGTAAACCGGGTCCGCGCGGCCTCGTTAGTGTAAGGCTGTCAAACGGAGTGGAGAAAACAACCACGTCTCGCTGTCAGGATGCGCAACACAGGAAACCCCACGAACCCCACTGAGTTACTCTGAGTCCCCTCCTCTCACGCTCGCTCAGCGAGCTGTCAGCTACCACCAGTCCACTGCTCCAAATTTCTCTGGTGATTTTCCACTTCCTGGCGACAGTAGCAGCTTGCCGTGCGTGAGCACGAGCTCAGTCCCCAGACCCCCAGGACCACCGCTGCTTCTGTTCCACGACGGCAGAGGATGACTGTGTTAGCCTGCGCTGTGGCTAATTCTCACGAGCAGCCCAGCCGCCGGCATTAGCGTACGCGGGATTAGATAGTGAGCTGAGGCGCAATTCCAGCAACATAACCCCCACTTTGGGATGCTGAGCGGCATCTCCATGCTGCATTTAGGTTTTATTATAGACCACAATAAGAAAATGACTGCACTGTTTCACTGCAGTGAAAATACAGATAACATTAAGCCAGGCAGTAACTAGATTAAACATACATAAAAAAACTACTATTAACCTGCTGTTGCATGTAAATATTCTGTCGTTTTCTAAAGCCTTACAGTTAATAACTTACAGAAAATAATCATTCATTCATTTCTTCATCCATTCATTTGTGTCCATTCATTCATTCATCGATTCTTCCATTTGTTCCTGTATTAATTTGTTCATTCATTTGTTGGTTCATTCATTCATTCATCATTCATTCATTCATTCATTCAGTTGTTCCTATTCTCATTCATTCACTCATTCGTTCATTTGCTCATTCACTCATTCTAAATGTGTGTTCCTGGAGCTACAAGGCTCAGATCTTAGTCTGAGCTGAAGGCCTAACAGTCCATTAGAGGACTTTGGGTCCAGCCCCCACCCCTGCCAGGCTGTGGGGGGGTGTCTCTGAGTGCCGGAGACGAGGCTCACCTCCCAGACCGGGCCGCAGCCGGTTATCGTAGCCGTCCAGCAGCCTGTCCAGAATCCTGGTGAAGATAGTGATGTTGTCCTTGCTGTCATCGGGAATTGGCTCTTTGTGCCCAACCACCGACCTGTGGGGGAGAGGTGGGGGGGGGGTGCCTGAGTTACACCCAACTGACAGCTTTACTTATTCGGGCCGGGTATACTGCAGCTCAGAGAAATAAGCCCCAACGGATCCGAAAGCGGGCAGGTAGCAGCTGGCGAAACACTGGTGAAGATCCCAAAGGTGACAGGTTGGAGTCCCTGCAGTCGACGTGCCCTTGAGCAATAGAGTGAGCTGGTCCATTGTAATAACCAGCCACATAAATGTTTAAAGCTGCAGCACCAGGCACCCAACCATTTCCCTGAACTGTTTCTTCAGTGTGGGTATTGCAGGGGTTCTAGAGCCTATCCCAGGTAACACAGAGCAGGGGACACCCAGGACAGGAGGCCAGCCCAAGGCAGGGTGCATAGTCACACATTAAGGGCAATTTAGAGAAACCCAACATGCACCTCAAACTCCACCAAAGGGGAGGAGCCTCACAGCCATTGGTGCATGACCGCAGCACCAATCATGATAAAAAGCACAACATCTCAATAGGACAGAACCAGCTCCCATCCCAGTTGCCATGATGGTCAGAAGATCTCACCCAGAGGGTTTCTGGGGCTTCTGATTGGCCTAGAGGGTGTCTGGGGCTTCTGATTGGCCCCGGGCACCGTGTTAATTAAGACACAAGTGCGTCAGGGTTTAATTTGACGCGAAGCATGGCGGTCTGCCGCACAGAGTCTCGGAACAAGGAGAAAACAATGGGTCCAAGTCAGAAAGGATTAGCGGGAGGTTGCCGGGGAGCCCAAATCAGAAACCCGCTCCTCCGCTTTGCATAATATTCCGCGAGCGAGCCGTAAATGAGGTCTTCAATATGCATCCAATCTCCGCTTTCTTAATTGCTTTAAATGTGCAGCGCAATTATTATTCTTGAGCCTTTATTCCCAGGCGAACGAATTTGAGAGTCTGACGAGGGGGGTGCGGGGTGGGAGCTCAGAGAGCTTCAAGTCTCTCCCCCCTCCCCACCAGGACAGCATCACCTGCCAGACCCTCACACGTACCCCACGTGATTCACATGCACCCCACGTGATTGACATGTACCCCACATGATTTGCATATGTCCAAAATGGCCTGCCTGTCACACAGCAAGAAGGCTTCATTTGTTCTGTGAGTTGACAAAACCAGAATGAACCATAAGTCAGTTGGGGGTCGGATGCAGAGACTATTCCAAAGTTGGGTTTCGCCCAGTGAATGTTCCCCCCTGCACCTGTGAGATGGACCTCTCTGGAAGAAGAGGGGTGGGGCTGGGCGTCGTCTGGGAAACCTGCCGCTGACTGACTGCTAAGCAGCTGCCTTGCCCCCCTCCCCACATGCCGGGGGGGGGGGTTTGAATCCTCTCCCTGGTTTGTCATACTAGCCAGGAGAGTAAACATACTAGAAATGGTAGAGCACATGCAAACAAAAAGTCAGTCAGAGAGCTTCTCCGATGGTCTGATAAAAGGGTATTATGCTGTCAGCCCCCCCCCCCCCAATATAGTGTTCACAAGATTGAGAATGACATCATCATGCTGAGGAGCCGTGTCAGGAAGTCGCAGGTGAGACCGGCATGTCGATATGGGACGTGTCCTGGTCCTATCTGCATTAATGGGTATGGATTTCCACTTAGTCGCATCTTAAACGCGGTGTGACCCCAATTGCGAAAGGTCTGACCTGCTCACTCCGATCCTGCCCATGCGGTGGGCTGGTGACAGACAGCAGCACACAAACCTTTAGTGGGACCAATTCCTATAAATATAAATTGGCTGTTTAATGCAGCCCTGATACGCTGGCGCTAATTAGCATCGTGCGAGACGCATGATGCAACAATCGTGACTCTGTTAGTTATGCCAACTAATGATATTTATTGAAATATCATGTTTTTTTTATATTGTGACTTCATTAAGGCAACGCGTCTCGCTGCTAAGGGCGAGACAGACAGCCGACCCCCCCCAGGCCGCGCTAATCGGCACCATCTATGTCAGAAACCCTCTTATGTCAGTGACGGCGAATTTCAATGCCCCCCCCCCCAAAGGGCCGGCGTTTCCGAAAACCTTGTGAGCTGCCGTCATGACCGTTTGCTATCAGTCAGGCCTGTCAGGTTTAATTAGCTCCCTGCTTTTATTGATGCTGATGATTGTGTGCCCTCATGTGGCAAAATTTAATTTATTCGCTCTGAATTCTGGAATTTTGCATGTTTTTTTTTTTGTCTCCCACTCAGCGCCGAAATGATAAAACTGGCAAGATGATGGGATGCCTGAGCTTTCAGAAGCATGACAGCGGCTGGCTGGGGAGCGCACCGCGACTGACAGGCCCAGCACTAGCATTTAGCTGGACGGTGGCTAATTATGCTACGTTTCCGGACAATCGATGTGTAAAGATTCGGACGGGAAATATGGGAAACTTCGATAATGCTCTGCTACAACCGCTCTCTCTTTTTAAAACATTGATTACATCGTGATTCTGTGCCCCACTTCTGAATCAGCCTCACACACACTCGTTTGTAAGGGACACTCCCTTCATTTCTACGGAGAAAACTCTAACCCTAACATGACACCCTTAACCCTACCCAGCCCTAACCCTAACGATAAATAACCAAACGAAATATGAGACTTTTGGCTTTTTTAGTGTTTTGAATGCATTCGCAGATCTTTGTTGGGACCTGATAAATGGTCCCCATAACGTCAAAATAAGATGCTTTATGACATTGTGGAGGGCATAATCTACATACACACACAATAAAGACCCTGCAGGCATGTATGTAAATATCTTCTCAGCTTCATGGGAGATGTGACCGGGGCCATCAGGAGCCTCTGGGACGCGGCTCTGACATCTGACGGTATGTAACAAGGAGCTTTGTCCCCAGCGGTTGTGATCGACCTCGGACCAGCACGACCAACCCCCCCCACCCAACTGTCCCCCCTTCCTCCATGGGGGCGAGTGCCCCTGCAGCCCAAATGAGACATTTATTAGCAGGAATCGAATGCCCCAGTCAGGCCGGCTTCCGGGCGCCGAGACCACAGGTATTAAAACACAATTTGCAGCTCGTTAACAGAGCTGAGCGGGCGGTGGACGTCGGGGGGGGCGGGGGGATTGGAGGAGAATGACGCTGCAGACGTCTCCCCCCGTCTCCCCGTCCCCCCACCTTTCCATCTCGTCCCACATTTGGCTAACAAAGGTCCGTTCCGGCGTATAATCCCTTGCATCACACTCACACACGCTTATATGGCCATCCGAGCGCCCTCGGGACTGCCCGGCTGAGAGCTCTGTTATTTATTTCGTCATCATTTACCTAAATGACATTAACACCCTGGTTTTAATGCTCCGAAGCGCTTCAAGAACAACACGTCGGTCTAATGTAACAACAATATGCACTTGGATTCGAGATATTTATTAATTATTATGCGCATGGCTGCATGGATGTGTGATGTATGACGGCATGTTACTGAGGATATTTAAATCTGTTTCTGATGGTGGTCTCTGTTTTCGTCTCGCAAAGCGATGTCCTGGACCCTGAGCTTGTCTAAGGGAGCATCACATATGAGGCAGGTGAGACCCGGACTGGATGCCAGTCATTCGAATAAATCGAGGGGTGTATCTGTTCTGTTATTTGTAGATACTATTACCCACAGTCATTCACAGATCCTACAGTTTCTATGGATTCAGCCCCCCACACACCAGCTTCTGAATGGACTGTACAGTACAAGCTGAAATCCACGTGGTGCCCAAGGTAAGCTTCACCATCAATGCCCCTTTTCCCAGACAAAGAGAAATTGGCTCGCTAAGTCAGCGCCCTCTCAGAAGATGCCCTATGTCACCTAATGGGTTACCGGCTTTGGGTACAGTGGTGTGACACTTGAGCTTGAGCTGTCTGTCTATGTATTGGTCTTTCTCACCCTTCGTCTGTCTATATATTTCTTTGTCTTCCTGTCTCTAGTCTGTCTCCCTGTCTGTCTCCTGTTTGTCTGTCTCTCTGTCTCCAGCCTGTCTGTCTGAACAGACAGAACACCTCTGCCACATCTTTGCTGCCCTCTCGGACTCGGGCGGGAGTCTCTGCAGTGGCCACGACTCCTCTCCTGTTGACAGCTCTTGCTTGTCTTAATCCACCATGTGAAACAGCCAGGGACCCGGGCAGGGAAGCTCCGGCTGGGGCCATCTCACCACAGGGCCGATGTTTCCATCCTGAGGCCCGCAGCCTCCTGCTGCACCCTTGAGAAAGGTACTTGAGTCATTTTAATAAAATATCCAGCTGTATGAATAGATAAAATGAAAAAAACTCCTTATACTCGCCTACGGGCTTTATCCTGCTATTGTTCCACCCACCTGCAGTTTTTTTTCCCTCTAAATGTCTAAGAAGCACCACTTTAAAACCTTAAAGCCGCCCCCCCCCCCCCCCCTCAGGTGCCCGCCCCGGGGGTCTGCATGTTCATATTCATACCTGTTGATTAATCATTAACGAGCCCACATTAGAATACGCTCAGCTTTTTTTCCCTAAGCGCTTCGAAGGAGGATGAGGAGGAGGTGGGGTGGGGTCTCAGATCACGCCGTCCTACCTACAATACCCCGAATATCCGTGTCAGCAGTATGCCAGGCATTTTCCTTTCCCTTAGTGCCAAATTGCCGATGGCTTGGGAGGGGCTGCTTATTAAACACAGGTTTACCAATAAATCGGCATTAAAAATTAATGCTGGCCCCTCGCTGGGCATCAGAACCCTGAAGTATTATTTGTTTTTTTTTTAAATGACAACTACCGGACAGGTTTGCAGGAACACTGACAGTCCTTTAAGTGATGGTTTCTGATTGGAGTATATTTACGCAGAAACGTCATTCCAGATCCTTAATCACAGTTGTCCTCTGACCCATTTTCCCCCCTTTGTTTAATATGCTCTAATCTTCTGGGGAAGAGAGTGGCCTCAGGCTATCATCTGGAACGGTGGGAAATACTGGTACATAAGGCCTTATTGGGAGGGGGGGTTTACACCCCACACTTGGTGGGATAGGATGGAACAGTTCTTTTAGGCTTTACTGCTCTCGTTAGCGCATTCACGTTGCGTTTTTAATGCCGAAACGTCAGCTGACACTCTTAAGCATGTGCGTGGTCGCATGATCATGTGACGTGATTAGTGATGTCACCATTGGGGCCCCCTGAACAAGGCCCTCAACCCCTAATTGCTTCAGTCACCATCTGACCTCGCCTTCTCAGTCGCTCTCATCTGCATGACGGCCACTGGCAGTGCACTGAGAAAAAATCACATGCATTTGCATGCTATTTATTAGCAGTCGCGGCATATTACAGAAGCGGCTATATTTGAAGATCATTTAAGTACAGTGATTTGATGGTCAGCACTGGAACCTCACACCCACAGGGCATTCGAGTCTTCTGCCTTGTTTGTGGGATTTACCCATTTGTTGGACAGTCTGGCACAGGCCTCAACCCCCTTCCTGGGATGGACCACAGTGACCTTGCACTAGATAAGCAGTTACGGTAGATGGGCCGAGGGACGCGTATTTATCCAGGGAAGTTAAGTAATGGTTATTACGCAATGGCGATTAGCCCAGAGTGCTTAGCTAGTCAACATGTCGTCTAACACCATAAGCACAGATCTCTGCAATCGAGATACCGAATCCAACAAGTCCTTGTCCTTCCAATAAGGACGTCCGTGAATGTGGACGTCGGCTAATAGCTAATAAATCAGGAACGTGTTTGGCGCCAGTGCATGACCAAGCAAAGTTCAGGTGACGTTCTGCTGATCCAGACAGAGAGGCTTTGACTGGAGGGAATGAATAGGAGAAATAAGAAATAACGCTTTCCCACCTGAAGGCTTTTTGTTAGCGCGGTTTAGTAGAGAAGCAGCAGATGATTAAGACCTTGGCTTTAGTGTTAAATCAACAGAGTGAAAGAGGCCCTCACATGACACCAAGGGCAAACACAGGGGCAGAACCACTGGCCCCAGCTAAATGCTGATTGGCCCATGAGGTGCCCCTCCCCCGTCACTCACTGATTCAAAACATTTCATTGGCTAATGATAAGGTTGGCATCTCTGTAAGAATTATGGCACCTGTTACACACGGCCACATTCAAACATCCTTGAATCACCCCTGCACTACTCATTTATGAGGTATTCGCCCCAGTGAGGAGTGGCAAAATACGTCCAATGAGCCCCTCCCTTTGGTTTTTCCTAATGTTTTTTAAGCAGAAAAAATATGCTTTTTCCACTAGAACGGGGAATGTGAGAAAACATTAATGATTAAAAATTTGCCCGCTCCAACCATCTCGTGGGAACAAATTATGCCGGGACCCAGTTAGAACAGCCTGAGCGCGGTAATTTAAAACAGTACATCTTCGCACTGAATAAATCACCTGTTGCAAAAAAAAGGCCAGTGAGAGTGTCCCAAATAAAGACGGGGCAGTAATTATGATGACTGATGGGCCAAAGGCATCCCAGACACCTGTCTGTGGTATAGGGGGGCAGGGGTGGGTGGGCTGGAGGTGGCAGGGTTGACAGCTTGGCCTTCTTCCTGGAATTTACTCCAGGTTATCAACCGATCAGAGATGCCAGCATTGGGTTCCCTATAGTAGCAGTAGGGTGGTGGGTGGATCAGCAGGTTCTGTCTCAGTGCCTGTGATCGGAAGGTTGTTGGTTCAGATCCCACGATTGGCGATATCACCAGTGGGGCCCCTGAACTAGGCCTTCAGATCCCCTTCTGCTGCTGTCTGACCTTGTCTTCTTAGTTACTCTCCCTTCCGATAAAAGCACCTGGCAAATAAATAAGATTAACAAATTTGATGAAGTCAGGCCTAGCGTGTGGTGTTAGTGTGACACACCAAAAAAAAAAAAAAAAACAAACCTTGCAACAGCAGGCTGGAGCTGGACAGCAGAAAAAGTCGAGCAGAAATAGGAGGGAGTTTCAGAAAAGGGGGTGCAGAAGCACAGAACTGCAGCAGCACATGTGACCCATCAGATCTGAAGGACAATAACATAAACCCCCGAGGAGGGTGGCACAGAGGTCACCTGACTGTCCCTGAAAGGGGCTGGAATGCCGCTCTGGTCTTTCAGAGAAGCCGCTCCCCTTCTGGGTCACCAATATTTAAATGGCAAGCTAATTATGAAAAATATGGGAGAACTCCAAGCGTGAATGTGAATCAAACACAGAGGATAAATAATGGATCAGTTCTCCGCCGGGGAGCTTTATTATGAAAGCTGAAACCACAGGCCCCCTCTGCCGTTTCCAAACATGGGCCATAGAGAAAAAAAACCCTTTAATGTCTTCAGATGCCCCTGCAATGCACTGGAATCCCATCCAGGGTATAGCCCAGCCTTGTGCCCTCTGATGCCTCACATAGGCTCCAGCCAGTGCCCCCCCCCCCTCCGATGTAGTGATTGTTTTTCACCAAAAGGGGGCCCCCCATGCAAATGCTGGTATTATGTAAAAGTACAGACCGTGTTGGTTCAAGTCCCGAGATTCCCACCAAATTCAATAAGACCTTCAGCTGCATGGTCGGTAATGTGTAGCACTGCAGACGGTTCCGGCAGAGACGCAAATGCATCACAAGAGAGCCGTATGAGATGTCAGGCGGGGGGGTGGGGGGCTGGGGACAGCAGTCGGGGAGAGAAGCAGTCAAGCTGCTTTGTGCTTGAAATTAATTCTGGACATCTGTAAGCAGCAGTCACACGGCAAAGGGTGTGGTCTGGGGGGGACATCTGGCAGCAGGGGGACAAGGATCGTTTAGCAGAGGTCCCCAGAGCCTTATTCAGGGGATTTGTCTGTGACTTTATCCATTAATGAGCCCCCCCCCCCACTGTAACAGCAGAGCGACGGGCACTGGGGAGCCGGCCCGGATCAGCAGGGAGGGCATAGAGGTGCAGCTGGGCTGGGAGGGCTGCTGGGACTGCCCAGGGGGGCTGGTTCGGAGCGGAGAAGAGAGCAGGGAGAAGATCCACGGGAGTGTCATGCTCCCACCAACAGGGGGCGCCCATTTACCACGTGCCACCACCTGGGGTCGCTCCCAGGGTGCTGACAGATAAGTTAGGGGCCGTCCATAAACGTAACAGGGGTAAAAAGATTTATATAAAATGTCTGTCTTATTAATGTAAATTATTTAATCCAGCTCTCAAAAACAAACCTAAAGAACCTAAATATTGTCAGATTTCCACTGAGATGTAATAGACCTCAAACAAAGTCTCGACACTGACACGAGTCTACCGCCCGGTCATAATTAGTGCCATCATTCCGTATTTTGTTTTTCCGTTAGTTGCAGGTGCTACTAAACCATTTTGGGGGAAACGTTTATTGGGGGATATTATTTGAATCAAACAGGGGTGGTGAATTAGGAGAAAGGGTCCTGGAAATGCTTTGAGAATCATGCCAGAAGTGGGTCAGACAGGGGGAACCGGAGTATCTGGGTCTTCAACGAGTAGCGAGAAAGGTATTTAGGACACAGGAAGCAAGCCCTGCCGAGAGACAGGCCACAGCCTGGATGTGTCCACTCGTGGGGGATTAGACTTGCTCATTTCCGTTCCGTTATGGCTCATTTGCATACTAATGGTGCCTCGCCTCTGTGATGATGCTTAGCTGTGGTGAGGAATCGGTCCCTGGGAGCACAGCCGCGCGGCGGAACCCGTCACCCGCGCGGGAACGTCGCTTCTTCATCCGCACCACCGTTAAATCCATCACGGCTCTGGAGACACCATCAATGAATCAGGCAGATGCCGACAGACATGAACCAAGTCAAATGCCAACCCGAAACGTGTAACACGGCACTCCCTAACTGAAACGTGAACTTGGCACTCTTACCGAAGTGAGTTTTTTTTGAAGAAGAAAAAAAATAATTTTTAAAAATGGATGGAAAAGTCATTCTTGGAGTCTGCATGCGCTTTCAGTCCTGTCCTGTTTCCTCTTGGTACATTGATGTCCTCCTGCAGTACATAGAAATGCTATCTCTAAATAACTGTGTGCATGCGATTGGCTGTGTAGGTGAGAGCCCTGCGACAGACGGACATCCTGTCACGGGCTTATAAAGGTGCGGGGCCGCAGGGACACTGGTCCAAGATGAAAGCTGATTGGTTCCTGGGGTTCAGATTCTGTGGTCAGTCACCGACTCAGAACTGTAGCCTCTCTGTTTCCCTCCAAAAATTGCATTTCACCCACAAGGTTCCCTGCTTTGTGCCATGTGCTGCCTGGAATGGGCCCTCCCTCTTCTAGATAAGCATGGATGGATGGAAAGACAGCTGATTTACATGCCATCTTGTCACGCCTAGCATAGGACCTCCATAGGCACATCTCCATAATCACCGTTCTTCCATTCCACCCAAGACTCCAATCAACTGAAACTGTGCTGAGGTCACGTGTCTCATTCGAGCAGCCACAATCACACAGGTCCTTGATAAATGGATGGGGGGTTGGTGGGCTGTGCTGGACAGTATGTCCTACATACATGACGAGGCCCCACCTTCTCCTCGACCGCCTGGCCCCCATTCGCAGGTTCTCTCTCATATGGGAAGTGTAACGCACTGCCATTGGTTGACAACTGGACACAAACAGTCAAAAGGTGCACAGAATGCTGTCATGCTGCTAATCAAAGCGCGCAAATTTGATCTGAAGAACATTCTAAGAAAGTAAACGGAAATGTTCTCGGTAAGAAAGCAGGCACTGTTTTCACTCTGCGTCTCTTTTATTTTTACTGACATCAGAAGATGGCCTTCTCACATCCCTTCTTCCTAAAACGCGGCTCCGCGCACCCCCCATCATCCCGCTTTCCTTTTGATCCTTTCCTTTTGATCACTAACCCCCCCTTCAGACCACGTGTTTGCATGGGGCCTCTGATGTTTGGGGGCCACAAACAGTCACTACGGCAAAATATTAAGCTATCAGCGATTATCAAGGAGATACCGGAGTAGCAATTTTCCGCTAACCAGCTAGCTGGCCGCAATTTTCTGACTCTATTTACTTAGTTTTTGTAACACCGAGGGAGGAGGGAGCAAAGTGGCGTTGAGTGGAACCCGGGAAGCAACGTGCCCACCTCTTCACCACGCAATCAGAATCACTTTTATATTCTAGTTTTCTACGTGTTTAATATCAGCTACACTTAACAACATTTAACATTAAAAAAAGGTCACTCTGTCCTGGGACGTGTAGCACCAACAGAACATTAGCAGTAGTTCAGTGGGGCAATTCGGCCAGATTTTGGCATGATTCACTTGGTCAGGGACAGAATCCTTACACCGTGGGCCAGTGTAGAATTGGACCCGTTCTCTGGCGGCAGTTTAACCAACATCACCGTTGTTAGGGCCTTTGTGATAATGCTAATGTTTTTCTACCTGAATTCTGGCAGGAACCGGCCTTTCGTAATTAGGAAACCGGGCAGGCAGAGTTGACTGGTGGCACCAGGGGCCCATTCGGGCCAAGGCCCCGGCCTCCGCCGTTCATCCGCCAGACTCTGCCTTGGGTGACATGCTACAGACCGTTACGGTAAAAACGAGAATTCTAATGAAGGGGTTAGCAGCGACAGAGCCCGCCTGCTGTCCTCAAGGATAAAGAGCGGAGCAGACGCCGGTGAGTCATCGTACCCGGTCTGGGCGCAGCGGCTGAGAAGCATCAGCAAGATCCAGGCCTCGGGGACGAGCGAGATGAGCTTCCGAAGCGGCCCGGCCATGGCGAGTCTGCTCCCGCTCCTGTAATAGGGTGGGGGGAGGGCACAGAGGTAAACCGATATACAGGTAAACATTCTGGTGCCTAATTAGTGTTTGTTTTGTTGGCAGATTCTCTGTAAATAACAGGACAGAGCTAGGGCGAATTTTAGAATTTTTAAGGTAGCCATAATTATAATAATAATAATAATTCAGATAGAGGGGGTTTACCTTATCATTAGCCAATGATATGCTTTGAATCAGTGTGTGACAGGGGAGGGTGGACTCCAGGGACCAATCAGCTGTCAGCTGGGGCCAGTGCCTCTGTGGCCACGCCCCTGTATACACAATGGGACAGAGAATCAGCCTTTTTCAGCTAGCAGTCGCAAAATCGACATATCTGCATGGGCAACATTTCGCATTCCAGTGCAGTAAATATCAGAAAACTCAGCTGAGCTGGTGAAGTTAATTAGAAACCACCTAGTGTCATATGACAGGAAGTGACATACAGTACAGCCGTGAATTATACCTATAAATCAACCAGGCAAAAGCTGAAAATGGACCAGCTTTGAAAGGCTCAAGGCAAAGAGGGCACCTGCTGATAGCTGAATGTTTAAAAAACAGCTGCTCCTGGTCAATACTTATAGTGAGCAGGAAACTCGGAAAGAGCTTTGACTGGGTGAATCCAGAGGAACAGTTTTTGGGCCTGGCCGGAGTTCATGGAAGGAGCTCCATTAGGTTACATCTCCTTGAACCCATTGGAAATAAATCCGGCCTCTCCCGGTGGCCCAGATGACTCACGGGCAAACCGCACGCCTTTGTCCTCCGGCTTAGAGCAAAAAGCTGCCAGTGGAAGGTCAGTGTCACACCGGGAGAGGCTCTTCCAAAATTACTCCAGCAAAACCTCTTAAACAAAACACCTTTGACAGGTTGCAAGTAATTTCATAGGGGCAAAAAAACCAAAAACAGACAATTGTGCCGCAGTGTACAAAGAGTAAAACCCAGCCACGGAAACCCCGCCGATGAAGGGTAAACAAAACCAGATAATATCTTTGCCAGCTCTTGCCGTTTTTACCGTTAAAGGTCAGAAGATTAAAAGTAAAAGGTGCAGTTCATTGCCGAGTCGTTCCTACTGCAAAATTAAATCCTTCTTGGGTAGTTGTGCTGCTGCCCGACGGACTGCGGGGGTTTTAGTGCTGGGGGAGGGAGGTGCACCCGATGAGCTAAGAAGCTCATTCGGCGCGCTCATCCGACTTGCGACAATTCGGCTGTGGCTGACATGCGACATGCCGAGAGACCACACGCAGCACACCGCGAACCGGCCGTGAGCGTCGGCGGCGTCAGTTGCATACAATATGGACAAAGGAATCTGTGGTTTCAGATTTTTCCCCCAAAGTGAATTATAGAGCTTCCAGTTTTAACTATAAATGCAGTTGGATAGAAAGGTAAGAGTGGGATTAAAAATCGGCCCTAGATTTTGGGGTTCCTAAAGGCTAAGCAGCGGTAATTCCCCATGATAACTTTTGCCTGGTGAAACATTTTGCCAGTGGGTGGGAGGGCGTCCCCTATACCCATCGACAAACCGCGAAAACGCCAAGTTTGCCAGACTACCAGTCTAACTCTGATTGAATATTACCTGCAACAATTCAGCTATCATAGTGATTCAGTGGGCAGGACTGCTGCACCCCCCAGGGTCCTGCGCTGTGTGTGAGGCTCCGCCCATGAGTTTAGGGGCCTCGCCCACGTGGGCGTGTCTTTCTTTTATTGAGATTTCTCTGTGGTTGGCTGGTTTGGTGATTTAAATAACACTTGTATGTGTCCTGTGATATGCTTCTTGGGATGGGCTCCCAATTCGCCGGCACCTCATACAAGATGAATTACGGAAAACAGAAAGCTGGGATTTGACCTTGGATTAATGGTACGACAGCCAAAACCCACTGCTTTCCTGCCAGGCTGTCTCTGTCCATGCATTTGTGAGACGCACACTTACACAGGCCGCGAGTGAGACTGGAAGCAGCTACGACACCCTGCAAGCAGCATCTTTCGATAAATAAATAATGTGCTCAGAGCAGCGCCACAACAGTGCCCGCGTGGGAGAGAGAGAAAGAGAGAGAGAGAGAGAGAGAGAGAGCACGATTCTTGAGCCAGGTGCCATCCGCAG
The DNA here is from genome assembly GCA_026780845.1 of Petrocephalus sullivani. Lineage (NCBI taxonomy): Eukaryota > Metazoa > Chordata > Actinopteri > Osteoglossiformes > Mormyridae > Petrocephalus > Petrocephalus sullivani. The sequence goes on along the minus strand of JAODKM010000059.1, from coordinate 2,325,914 downwards.
ACCAACTCTGTCTAAGTGTTCCGGCAGACCGTAGAACTCGCCGGGCCCTCTCCATCTCCGCGGATAAGCTGTCAGCCAGCAGACAGCGGCGGGCCCCAGTCCATTTCTACGCCGACAGGAGGGAGATGAACGTCTCACTTTGGCAGCTTGATGTACTGTCCAATATGTACCTTATTTACCTTTGGGCTGTGTGAGGCTGGCGGGGAGGGCAGCAGAGGTGAGGTCAGGGTACAAGTGCATACCGGACCTTCCTTCCTGGTTATTATAAAACCCAGAATTTTATTTTATTTCATGCTGCCCATTTGGGTTGTGTATATTGTAATCCTGGTGCCATGACAATTCCAGCGCCCCCTGCTGGCATGTTTCTCACACCCCCTCCCCCCCAAAACAGTTCATCTGCTGCACCCCTCCCACAGAGGAAAAACTCTGTAAATCTTTCCCCGTTCCTGTGGCACATGTTTCTGCCCAGGATCAAGTCTCACGTCACCTTTTTCTACCGTATCATGCGACTAGGAGCAGCCGCCTCTCTCTGCTGTGGGGGGGGGGGTTGTTTGGGACCTATTTGAGGGAGGGGTAACACGGAATCGCACCTTAACTATCCTATAGTTAGTGCGATGACACTCCATTTCCTACTCAGCGGGTGGAATGTGGTCATGTGACCTGGGAAATTACATGGCTCTTGTATAGAGGGCCAATACATCCGTTTGGTCACGGGGGAGGATGTGAGAGAGATCATCTCACTTTCTCCCAGGAGGGGGAATGCCCCACCCAGCTGCCATGGAAACTTGTTGCTAACGTCACAACTGGCACTCGTTTACCATGCCGAGGTGTTTTATCACATGGAGAATGATTAGAGACCGAGGGTGCACAGCTAGCGAATGGACCCGGACTCTCCGGGCTCTCAAGGCGGGCTTTTGGCAGGGGGGGGGGTGTGACCTGTTGTAGAGCCCACCTCCAGTCTGCCCCAGCTCCCAACTTTTAATGACTCACTTTAACGCCTTACATTTTATTAATGAGCCGATATAGAGACTAATTCTGGATCGTTAACGGGGCGGGATTTTATGTTGCTAATAAAACCCGCGAGTCACCAGCCCTGCCGGGAGGTGGGACTAGAGAGGGAAAAAAAACGTTTATCCTATGCTGTAATATCCGATTGGAGATCAGCATCTCAAAATGTCAGGAATCCTACTACCGCCCGACACCCCCCACCACCTCCCTCAGTCCCACCGCCGAACCGGTAACCACATCACAACTTTAGGTCGTCGGGCACAGCCTGCGT
>JAODKM010000059.1:2294663-2315857 GCA_026780845.1 Petrocephalus sullivani | reverse complement strand
TCAGTTCACACAAAACCTGTTTTACACTAATTCTGAAAAATCCATCCATCCATCCATCCATCCATCCATCCATCCATGGTCCACCACTTGTCTGGGTGACAGCAGTCTCAGATTCAGTCTCAGATTCCCAGATCTCCCTCTCCCCAGCCATGTCCTCCAGCTGGGGGGTACTCAAGGTATTCCCAGGCAGCGACTGGAGGCAGTGACCACACGACCACGAATGTGGGCCAAGAGTCTGCAGAAACAGAACGGAAAATGGGAAGTCACTACGCCAGGCCGTGCCAGCCCAGCCCACCACTCGTGCCCCCGCTTCCGAGTGACACCCCCTTCCCCCGCCAGCCAGAATTTCCCCCCCCCTGCCTCCTTGCTTCCCCCCACCCCCCCCCAGCAGAACCAGCCAACCCATCTCCCGGGAGCCAGAGCTCCCTCAAGCCCAGAGATGCTCATCACCGGCTTTACACTCAACAACACCAGATGAGGTGACTTAATATCTACTAACAACTTTAATAAGGCAATTAGGAGCCGAGGGGGGGGGGGGGGGGGAGAACATTCTAGTCCTTTGCAGAGACTGAGGTTCAGGGCTTCTTCAATGCCGTGCTCTGATGCAGAGACGGAGGGGTTATACGGCAGAATGCCTGATTACTGCTGGTTCCCCACAAAATCACCTCCGTCACCAACAATACGGCTGAGTGAACAAGGGGAGGGGGGGGGACGACGACACCGGGACGGCAGAAGCAGGACAGCCAAAGCAGTCTGGCCAGCAAACTGAGGGGAGCGAGTCTTTCCAGCAGCAGTGGGCTGTCACGCCATCTGCGTTTGGTTTTAATTACTCACCTTTGCATTTTCTGGCTGATGATGACTGGAGACATATAGGGCTTTTTTTGCAGCTTCTGAGCCTACACTGCAGTTTTTTTTATTAGTGGTATATGTGTGCATATAAAATGATTTTTTACTGGTTCCGGATGCTAATAGCAGAACTTGGACGAAGAAGAGTGCCCCCCCCCCCCCCCAAGCCTTGTAAAACGAATCCAGCTCAAAATAAAATATAAAAAAAAAGATTAAGCCTGTCCGCCCTCGATGTTTGTGTTTTGTTGGTGCAGAACTTTCTTGCAAAGACCCTTTTATCATCAAAGCTCTTTGAAGTTGGACGTTTTCCTGGAGAGACTCATGCCGGGCACCTCATTTGAGGATAACGCAGCAAGGTACCTCCTGGAACATAAGCCAGGTGGTCATGGGTTCACTGCCCCCATAACACTGGAACTGAACACCTTCTGGCGAGGCGCCATCTCCTGCTTGGGAGGGGTAAACTGCAGACCCAGCATCTTCACGCTCCAGTTGCCTTCAGGGAGAAAGGTGAGCACATGGTCTGTGGCAGTGAGGGAAATTGTATACCACCACCAAAAAAAAAAAAAAAAAATGAATAAATGTTTAGTATGTAATCAGTGTACAACTTCCAGTTACATTAGAACATGTCCATTCCGGCCCTCGAGCCCACGTCCACTACAGTTTGCTTCAGTGTGACGAGTGCCATTGGAAAATTAATCACCCTGGCCCTGATTACACTTGGCGTTCGCTTTGGGGCTTGGAGATGGGCATCTGTTATCTCGCTACACTATCCGGAAAAGCCGCCAAGTGATCCGACGTTCCCAGCCATTTCTCACGCGTCCTCCAAAGTTCTCACTCCTTTCTGCAAGTGTCTGCAATTATTAGTTTGTTCTCCGGGTGAAAACATAATTATCCTTTTTTAATTTTTTTTTTTGGAGTGTGGGGGGTCCTCAGGCTGAACACAGAGGAGAGGGGTGTGGGGGATTTCAGGGGCTTAGGGAAAAGTCATGGAGTGTTTGACAAGCTAACCAGTGAGTCTCCTACCCCCTAGAACATAAGTCAGGTGTCCTCTGAGCGTCCTGCCAGTTAATCATGTTCAAATAAGCTTTTTGTTGTTTATTAAGAGTCTCAGTGGGAATGAGGGGGGGGGGGTATCCCAACAGTGTAGGTCATTTTGAACTCACCACTTTCATTTCAGGACATTCCGGTTTGTTGGGGGAATGTTTATCTTCCAAACTCCATTACAGAATGAAGTCCTGGTGCTAAAATCGCCATGATTTATCTTTGGGAATACCTTGCACAAGACCCCATGAGCCCCAAAATATAAGGTTATTCAAATGTTTAAACGCGACACAGAAAGTTGTAATTGCCCGCGGTGACTCTGGTGCTGCCCGTGAAAAATAAACTGCGTTAAGTTCAACATAATTTAGAAGGAAGCCTGTGGGATCCGGAGTGTTATCTGAATTCCTGCCTTTCTGGGCGTATCTTTAATCTAACGCACCTTATTTAATAATGCATCCTTGAATGTGCCTCACAGCTGTCCATGAATTATTAAGAGCGGTATTTATGTTCAATTGTTTATCATCCAGGGCATCCCGGTAATTCACATTCACAGAAGCCATATTGTAAATATGGTCGTCTCGTAAATCTTTGACACTCTGAAAACCAAGGATGGTTAGGACATCAGCTGTTATTGGTTTTTCTTTTTTTAAATGAAGCTAGAGCAGCAGATGTGGCTGTATGCTGGTGAGACCACAAGGAGGCGCTGTAATCGATTCAGTCAATTAGCTAGTCAAGCAGCACCTAGTCAGCGGCATCTGGGCAAAGCTTATGAGTTTTGATGACTTGTTATGTTTATTCATCTACTTTTAAATTACTTGTTACAGTCCCCCCCCCCGAAGTCCTGACACCTCACGCTTCCTTATGCTTTATGCGAGAAGAACTCGGCTCGTCGCGCAAACTGAATTCCAGCCTTCCAGAGGGTGGTACGCGCCAAGTTAATGCAACAAAGAAGCTGTCAAAATGCATCTGTGACAAAGTGCTGTCACGTTATCAACGCGTCTCAGAGGGAAATGGAAGACTGTCAGAAATGGTAATAGACCACAATCAAATCAAAAGCCCCTTTCAAGGGTCCGGTACAGCACGATGACCTGAGCAGATGGGTGCAGGAAGATCACCTTCTACCTCATCTCCTATCATAATTCTCTAAAAAAAAAAAAAAACAAACATAGAATCCTGAAAAAGATAAGGACTATGTAAAGTGGCAGCATCATCCTTCTGAGGTCTCATTTGCTTGACACCAGATCGGCGCGAGCTTCCGCACAGCCTGGATCGAAAGACCTTTTCAGGTCCCACAAGTCATCATTAAACTGGAAGCTCAGGAACCCAGGAGTGGGCGGTTGGGGGGGGGGCGCAGTGGTATCCACCTACCATGCGCCACCTAATGGACACCTGTCTCTGGGTGGCAGAAGCCAGATTGCAGTTGAGCAGCTTTTGGCAGGAACGTCGCGTGTCCAGCCCTGGTCGTTGGAGGCTGGAACCTTGCAGATTTCACCGGATGCTTTTTAATTAAGAAATACCGGGTGGGAGACTTTAACCAATCAAAGACGTGGCTTTAGAAGAGAATGGAGGGAGGGCAACAAACCGGGAGTGACTTGATGGCACACACACACACACACACACACACACACACACACACACACACACACACACACACACACACACCATGTATACCTATCTTTATGGAGACACGCCATTCCTAACCCTGATGCCAAGTATGACACCCTTAACCCCTACCCAGCCCTAACCTTAACCATAAGTAACACAATAAAATAAAGTTTTGGCATTTTCAGTTTTTTGATTTCAGACACAGATTTTTATAAAATTGAGTTTATCCTTATGGGGACCAAAAAAAAATGTCCCCACAAGGTATAAAATACAGTCGGACCTCGCTAAGTCGACCCTCCTTAAGACGAAAACCTCCCTATGTCGAATCACTCGTTAGTCCCCGGCCGAATTCCCATAATGCAATGCAATGCAATTTTATTTATATAGCGCATTATCACAACATTACATTGTCTCAATGCGCTTTACATTTCTGCCACGTAAAGGCCCCCCAGTGAGTAAGCCACTGGGGCAAGTCCTTGATTAACCCGCGCCTATTACTGCACGCCGTTTTCCCTAACTCGAAAACTCCATAAGTTTTGGACCCTTTGAGTTCGACTTAGTGAGGTCCGACTGTAACTGGTTTTTATCACACTGTGGGGATATTGGCCCCCCCCAATGTAACATAAATATGTCCACACACACACACACACACACACACACACACACACACACACACCAGTAAGAAAGTCTGAAGGGGCCAACTCCCCCTACAGGTAAGTCAAGAGATTGTGTGCAGAGGAAGCAACTCAGAGCAGGAATAAAAAACGATCACCTGGCTGTCAGGCACACAGGCTGCAGGGAGCGTGGCGCAGTACTAAGGCTGAGCGGGAGTCCAGTGCGACTTGGCCCAAGGGGGGGGGTGGCGCTGGTGGCAGTAACAGCACAGGCGATGCGTAATGAGAATGCTCAGTGGAGCGCCCCGGGTCGGACCGGATATGCGGCGGGGCGCGGACACAATGGGGACGGCCGTCATTCATTACGGTCGGGAACGGGAGCCGGCCAGTTTCTGCAACTGTTTTTGTCAGAATGAGTGCGGGGTGGTCTGTCCACTGATGGAAACAGACGGCAGAAAATGCTCTTTTTTTGGTGAGGTGACTTGTGAATAATTTGATTTCTCAGGCCATCAGAATGGCTTCCCTGTTAGCCTGGCGCTGGTTAGTAACTCCAGCATGACATCGCTATCGCGGCATCCGGTAGCTTTTAACATTTCAAGCTTCCCCAAGTTTCTTGTTCTTCAGCGTTGGTTCTTCGATTGAGTATTTTGGTTTTAAGCCCAGTTTCTCAGATTTTTTTTCACAGGACCCCCCCGTTTGGAAATGTGACGTGGAAACTCCAGTGTTTTTGTTGCTTCACTGTTTTGACAGAAGTTTTATTTTTTTTAAATCGTCCACCTTACTTTACCCCTTCTTTTCAGCTAGCTTGACATGTATGGATTTTGAAAGGCCGTTGACAGTTTTCCTGGCTGTTTCTTGACCTCCTTACAACCCCCCCCCCACCCCATCACGTGTACTCAGCACGCTGGAGCCCAATGTGCACAACTGTGGGATCACGCGCTCACACGCCCCGCGACGATCTTCAGTCCGCGCCGCAAACAGCTCCGGGGGAAACCAGCACTAGCCTGAGGTAGTCACGTTCCCCCCCCCCCATGCCCTGCAAACAGCAAATGGCGAAAAGGTCGTGACTGATTTCAGCGGGAGGAACTTGCTGTTCCTGATACGAGCCCGTGCCTCACAGAGTGAGCTTAGCAAGAATACAAATAAACATATTAGATGTTCAAACATTTCATGCTTCCCCTTGTGGGAGTGGGATTCAGCAGAGGGGACTTCACGTTATTTTAAATGCAAGATAAAAATTCAGCCAGAAATTGTACATCCATACATTATCCCACTTGGAGCCTGTCCCAGAAGGCTTTGGGACACCCTAGATGGGATATCAAAGATATGGGACATGTCTGTGTGTACTTTAAAATGAGGTCAAAACCGTGTTGAAACATACTTGGTATCAAACCCCTGGGAGGTGCCAGCAAAAGCGCCTTGAATTTGTCAAGCCTACTTACATGTATTTGGCAAGTGATTTGTGGATCAAAGATGACCCCTCCCCTTCGTGGCAAGTGATTTGTGGAAAAAAGATGGGCCCTCCCTTAAACCTTAAGGACCAATCACATTTCATGTTGATGCCTAAAATGTTGACCCTTAGACCTGCAATTTGTGACCTGCAACAGCTCACAGAGAGGTGATCGTTCACACAGACAGCTGTTTGAATCACGACAGTGGTCCCGCCCTCACACCACATAAGCTTAGAGCTTTCTGTGCACTATTCCGCTTCATTTGTTAAGGTGTAAAAGTGAAACCTTTCTAAGGACAAAGGGGTACTCCGGGCGGCTACAATAACCACGGGGTTAATCTCCGGGGCTCGAGGTGTTACTCAGCAGCTCTCTGCACAGAGTCAATTTGTCTTTCTACTAGTTTGAGGTAATTGAATCCAGATCTTCTCTGCTGCTCCGTCTGGAAGCGGTCGCAGTGACTGGAGATCGCCTGGAAGCATTAAATCGTCGTTTCATATATGTAGCCGTCTCACCGACCTGAGTTACCACCGTACGCCGCGGCCTCCTGTCTCATCACGAACAGAAATGGGGGTCTCTCTCATTCCTGGAGACCTTTATTCAGTAGAGTATAGCTGAAAACCGTCCCATAAACCTTCCTTGGGGAAACGTATCTGGACTTTTCCTTGCAGATGGAGGCATTTCTTTTCCGTTTTGTCGATTATTGAAGCTGACAGTTGAGATTCTGATGGGGAAGTTATTTCAGCTGCCCCTCTGAACCCGTTATATGGACGGGTCCTTTAACACGCCATAAGGTACTGCGGTCTAGCTGCCAGAGCTCCACCTGTCGCTCTTCGAATCAAACCTGAATTATCAGCCCCTGCCATAGAGTGCTGATATATTCTGTTATGAAATCCATGACCACATCAAGAACATCCACCTTGCTCTAAAGAAACCTCCTTGAAGTCACAGAACCCTGCACTCACTACCAGTGTTTTATCATCAGCAACAACCACAGTATTATTATTATTATTATGCTGTGACCCCCAAGCTCACTCTCACCTGTTTGTCTCTCTCTGTATCTTATAATAATTGATACTTTATTGATCTCTGTAGGGAAATTCTCTTCTCACCTCCCCAAACCTTGCTCTCCAAGGGAGGAAGCTTGGCCGTGAAGGGCAGCCACCTCATACGGCACCCAGGGGTGTGGTTGAATGACATGTTGAGCCACACGCTGCCCCACCATATGGAGCGTAAGATGGGGTAGGAGATGTGATGATGTACTTGTCATTGCACATTCTCACCCCTAGTGGGCGCAGTGCCACCACGGTTACCGTCATTATCTGCATGCTCCTTCTTTGCGATCCGATAATAAAAGACAGATCCGCGTACAGTGAGCAATGTGTCCGCGTAACTTTTTGCATGGTTATCTAAAGAGACCCATGATATAATAGGAGAAAAGACCCCACGGGGATGAATCAAGTACCACTATTCCATTTTATTCTATTCTTTTCCTATTCAATTTCTATTCTGTTCCATTATATTATATTATATTATATTATATATTTCACTGGGCCCCTGTGACGTTTAAAAGAAAAAAAAAAGCATTACCAAACACAATAGGGCCTGGAACTGTATAGTCATCAAAACAGTGTGCGGCAAACAGCTCGTCATGCCGAGAGATCCCCCCCCACCCCCCGCTTTGCAATCTTTTTCCGTCTTCCGCATTTGTCACCTGCGTTTCATGCCGTCGTTGGCAGAGACGTACAGAGAACCTCGCACTCACACAGCAGTGTGAAAATTCCCTGGAAGAACCAAGGTCTGTACTATGTGTATATACACTGTATATTCAGTATGCAGACAGCATACAAGCATGACTGTTCTGCGGGATAAGCTGCATTGACTTATTTGCTGTACTCAGATCTGTACTGGATAGCACTAGAAAGAGAGACCTGATGTATCCATCTCCCTACTAAGGCACCTCACATCAATTCTTCGAAGGTAAGCAGTTCTCTAAAGAAAATCTGGGTTAAGTTGTCTGAACTCCCTTTTTTGATCCTAGCCAGTTCCAGGTTGGACATCAAAGCTCAATGTGGTTAAAAATCACGCAACCTGCTCTGTTCTCAGTTTAGAAGTCAGTGAACCAGCAAACATTCACCAGAACAAAATATCAAGGAAGGAAAATTAAATCTATAGGACTGAGCCGAAAAACCTAGAAAATGCAAAGCAATAGAATGGACACATATACAACTAAAGCTTGATAGTTAAATATATGGAGCACATGGCAAGGTCTGTTCCTCTGTGAACAAGCGGTTAATATAACCAATAAAACGTACGCAGCACGTCTAGACTGGCTCACGGGTTTCTGAGGGTGTCTATAGTGATCATAACCACACAAAGCCGGCTCCTCCTGCAGACCCGGAGGGGGCACAACACAATCCGACTTTAAGCTCCTGTTTGATACAGTAATTGTTTCGTTTTCTTTATTTACTTGGTTTAATTTTTGTATATAGCCTATTTTCACGTAATCAGCGCTTCATATTTCACGTTTATCATATTTTAATACATTTGTCTTAATTTTGAAACTATAGCCAACATTCATCAGAAAAGTTGCACGACAATGCATCACACCATACCCTCATCAAAACATACACCAGAATAATACCTCAGCTAGCATGCCTCCACATGTGCAATCCACGTTTACAATGTGTGACGCCCCCTTTCAGAAACTACACATTGGAAACGCTAACACGTACCATGAACAGAGAAAATCCTTCCTACATATAAATACACTAGGTTTGTAATTACCACCCGTATACATTTCTTATATGTCAGCAGTTTTATACGGGCTGTAACAAACGTAATGTACAGGATAGGTAGACCGTCCTGAATTTCCCCGAGTGCTCCTCAATCCGGTTGCGTTGAAAAGAACAGTTTTAAGTGTCTTTGGTAAACAAAACTGGCAGTGAAAATATACGTTTCCTTGACATGAAATCACAACTCATGGAGAATAACGGCGGACGGAAGACGGTGGTAATTTTTCGACAAGCCTGAGTAACTAAAGATTGGCCAGCAGGTGGGGCTGTTCAGGCGGTTAAGAACCCCACGCTGTGAGCTGGTACACAGCCCTCAATCGTCGCCAGATTTCGGGATCTCCTTTCAACATGCACCGTATGCGATATAGGTTATAAATCACAACATGACATGACCCGAGAAATTAAATCCATTTGCATCTTATATAAACTGGATTTGGCTTATAATGAAGGCTCGCCGTTATAATTCAGTGACATCCGATTTTTATCTTACAGATCAGATCAGTAAGAAACACGGGGGGGTCATATTAGATTAGTGTCATCTTTAATTTTTCTTCTAGTTTTAGTATTAGAGCCTTTTCGTACTCATGATGCAAGATTGTGAGCTTGGAGAACGTCGTGTGAAAAAGGGCATCGAAACTGAGCTCTTTTGCAAAGGTGAAGCAAACCGACGCCGCACATTTGAAGACACGATTTTACCTTGTCTCGTGACTTTCTGCATCACAGTGTAAGTAGCAGATGTCTTCCTCATATCCCTCAGGCGATAACAAATGATTTGCATGAAAAGTGTTGCCGGCTGTTATTTAAAGCCGCGCGTTTTAAAGCTGCTAAATGAACGAATGAATCAATCAATTAATCAATTTGCCAGTCAATCATTCAGGCGCTGAGTTATCGAGGTGTTTGATTTCTGGGTCCCTTCAAAGCCCTCCTTGGTTTTCTATTCTAGCAATTGCTGTAGTTGCATTACTTTCATACCGATTCTCCCCGCTTAAATCTGTAAAATAACGTATTTCCGGTTATCACTTACTCATCACGTTCTTGTTTTGCTTTGGTTGCAGTAGCCTGCATCATGTTGCTAGCGAGTACCCAGCAAACATATTTTCTGAATGGTAATTTCAGTGAACTATGTTCTGTGCTTTTTTTTTACACCATATTTCTGGCTTTGTGAGAAGTGGGCGACGGGTGTCTTGGAAGTGTTGTATATGAATGAAGTTCCGGGTCCATTAAGTGAAACTTCCACATTTCTCACACCTTCTAATGGCCAGATGTCCTGCAGATACCTGTGAAGTGTTCAGGGATGACTTACGGATGCCCCCCTCCATCCCATTCACAAGCGAAAATACCATAAATTACCCACAATTCCTCTGAGTCTGAGCTTTAGCAGTGCAGAGCCAGATTGAATAGGCCAGGTGGAACCCTCACAATGGAGATCCCAAATTACAGCCCCCTCCATCCAATATCTGCCTTCAACACCTCCCTCTAGGGTAGGAGGTCGTCTCTTGACTTTCTGTACCACCAGCCTGCCCGTTACCAGTCATTACCTGTGCAGAGGTCAGGGAGGAAATTGGTCTGTAGAGGAGGAAATGAATAATGTTGTGTATCTTGCGAAAATGTGGCCATTTTTACATTACGGTGCCTCCACACTCGTGTGAGCTCAGCGGTTATTTGCCGCCTGTTTGTCTTATTTGTTCGCCTGTGGTTCACATGATATTATTTCTTTGCTCTGTCCAAAGAGACATTTGCTCGCTCACTTCCAGTGCACCCAGGGGCATGCTGGGAAAAACAGCCTGCCTCAGATTCGGTAGCATTCCCAGGATGATGGACAGCGACGGTCCCCGGGAGGGGTTTCGTAGAATACCATAAAGCCCAGGAAGGGCAGATACCTCACCCTCCCACACACACCCGCCGCCTCAAAAAAGTATGCCCTACACAGCATAAAACGTGCACCCACCCACCACTGGGGGAGCCGTCAAAGAGGACATCCCGTTCACCTTTGTGGCTGATTAACGACACTTCCCAGTGAAACCTGCTGACTGCACGGGGTCCTTCATTCCACCCCCATTGTCAAGCCATGGATCCAGGGAGGGTGGGGGGCAGCAGTGAAAGCTGAATAGGGGAGGGGGAGTTGCCGGGGTCGGTTTTAACTCCAACCGGTGCTCTGTCGGTTTGGATCCCTGCAATGCCAATCGAGGGATTTCCTGGCCCAGCCAGCACTGACCGGCGCCTACCTGCCTCCATCTTACCAACATGGCGATGCCAGCCCTCGCTGCCTCATCTCCTCCTTCCGCTTCTTTTTTCCTCCCTGTTTTCTCCTTCTTAAATAGCTCTTTGTTCTCCTCCGCATCTATTTTTATCCCCGGCATTCATGGGAGGAGCGATGACAGAGCCCGGGAGATTTGCTGGTCGCCATGGCAACTGCATCCGAAGCGCGAAGTCGGGCGGACGTGCCCGCCGCACGGCACCCCCCATCTTGCTCCGTCCCGCCTGCTTCCGGACTCCGCTCCCCCCCCCGTTCGTTCTTTTATGTCTTCCGTCCTTCGATTCTACGTAATATACGCCACCTCTGGGAATCTGCCCCCCCCATCTTCCTGCCCCACTATCCCAATTTTACTCAACCCCAACCCTTCATTATTAATCTACCCCATCACAGTGCAATGGAGTGGGGGGGCTGATTGGCTGCCATGCGTTACACCGCCGCAGACAGGAGAGCCCCCAAGTACCAGCCAGATCAGTGGTGCACTAGTGGGGGGGGGGGGGGAGGGGTTCCCCTTCTCAATATCAGATGCCAGATCTCCTTACATTTCAGTTTCCACCTGTTTATTTATTTTCTATATTCCACTAAACAACACCCCCATCCCAGGTGATATGAGAACTCCCCCCAAGTCGTGTGTCCTGCCGGCCCTTCCGGACACGCCTGCTGCCACTTCAGGAAATGACCTGGCTGCTGTACCTTGTTTCCAGGCCCTGCTTCCTGCCCGCCCGTCCCCGCGTGGCTGGAGACTGCTTGATCTCCGCAGGACGCGGGTGCGAGGCTGTGGCACGGCGCGGATGATGGATGGATAAGAACCCGGCCGAGAGAATGACAGAAGCGGGACGCGTGCCTCTTCCGAGGCACCTTTGTGGAGTTTCCATGAGCGTACGCGAGTCCCTCGTCGCCTTCTGTCTGCAGCGCGCGGCAGCGTGCAGCAGGACTCGGGGAAGGAGAACTCCAGAACACGCCGGAAGCAGTGTCTGTCTCCATGGCTGATTAGTCTTATTTATTTCATGTTATATTTTTCAGTGGCAGTTGGAAAGTGGACCTGGAATTTTTTTTCTCACAAATTTCATTTTAAATAGCACATCTCAACCACCCTTACATCCCCCCCCCCCTTTTATAGTTTAATTTTGACTTCTTGTTTCAGTCAGCGATCCTGGGTCAGTCACAAGGGCAATCAGAATTATAGTTGATGATTTCTTGGTGCTGACACATTTGGTCTTGGTGTTCGATTGACAGCAGAATTTAAGACCTGTCAGGAATCTCCTCTGAAGATTTCTGGTGACATTGTGGTGGTTCTGCAGTCTGGTGGGGGCAGGGTGTTCTCAGGGGGCATAACAACACGGCCAGCATATTTATGTCCGGATAAATCTGGATAGGACCGGATATGACCATCGCTAGAGAATGATAAGGCAAGTGATTGCATTGGAAGAGGTTCACATCCTACAGAAACTCACCGCTGGGCCCCCAAGCACGGTCCTTCACCAGAAATGCTCTAGGGATTGGGTCACCCCGCTTTCTCAGAAATGTACATCACTTAAGAAAATAATCTCTGCTAAATAGAAATGTTAAGCTCTGCACAAAAATGAGCAGTGGGGAAGATGACCCCTGAAGCATTCCTTCTGAAACAGTCACACCCCTCCCCGAGGGACAATTATGACACAAATCATCTCAGGAATTTTAAGAGAGTTCTTTTCTGATTGAAAAAATAGTTCCCCTGGTGGATGGAGGTTGACATAAGCTTCCTGGAAACGGTTTAGCAGAGGACACAAGGGGCTCTGGATGTCACCATGCTGCGGGGGGGGGGGGGGTTACTGTACACACTGAGGCTCTTTACCTTTGATGTATCCAATACAGATGTGACTGATCACACTAATTAATCACAGCCATTGATCACTTTGCCCAGCCGGCCGCAGGGATGTGATACGTTTCCACGTCGGCGAGCAGCCTAATGAGCACGATGACCCTCGCCGGAGTTTAGGGCCACGCTAGGCCCTCCCCATGGGCGATCAGTGCACAGTGACAGATATGGACCAGGCTGTAATGGGAAACAGCAGACGTTTCGGTGGACGTCTTTTAAAACTGACGAGGTTACATCACTGAGGATTCAGCTGAGGAACATGCAGTTTGAACACAAGGCTGCTTAAATTACAGGACAAACCTGTATATGTTTTTAAAAAGGGCAAGAAATTCAAATTAAATGTGGAATGATGGATTCAGGAAGCTCCTGGTACGTGTGTATGAGCTGCTATATAGCTTACTCTGGGCATACATGTGTGTATCAGCTTATATATTATTGGCATGTGTGTGAGTGTATATACTCTAGGTATGTGTGTGTGAGCTTAAATATTCTTGGTGTGTGTGAGTGTATATACTCTAGGTATGTTTGTGTAAGAGCTTATATCTTCTGGGTATGTGTGTGAGCATATATGCTCAGGGTTTATGTGTGTGAGTGAGCTTATGTACTCTGTAAACTGGTTATGTGTGTGTGAGTTAATGCACACTAGGTATGTGTGTGAGCATATATACTCTGGCTGTATCTGTTATATCTATATACTGTTATTGCCTGGTTCTGTGTGTGTCAGCCTGTGCAAGAGTGTTTGTGCATGTTTGTGTGTGTGCTTGTGTGATTTTGTGTGTGCACCCGCATGCCATAGCTCCCAGGGCCCCACTCTGCCTCCTCTCCCACACCCCAGCAAATCAGCATCTCCCCCTCCTCCCAGCCGGCTCGTATCCGGGGCAATCAGCCACGCTGCTTTCTGCGCCAGCCCGGCACTCGGTGCCCGTTGGACACTAAACGCCTCCCGCTGCGGCTCCCTGCTGGCTGCCTAGTGCGGGGGCGGTCAGGTGGGTCGGCACCGGCTCCGCGGAGGGAGCAGGTGGACCCAGCGGGGCCGGCTGGGCGGGTAATGGGCTCACCTGCTGTACCTGTCAGGCATCCAGAAGGCCGCTTCCTGCAGGGGGCACACATGGTGTACAGGCTGGCCCCGCCCCCCTAGCCTGATTGGAGGAGGAAAGCCACCGATTCTGGCTGATTTACCAGCGTAGACAGACCCACAGTCCGTATTTACATACTACCCATGTATTTATGACAATTTATCTGGAGCAATAAAGATATTACACAAATGAAGACCCTGCCTGTACGTTATTGTATGCTCAGGTTTTTTGGCAAAAAGCTGGATCAGCGTTCCTGATCCTGAAGGGCAGTCAGCCAGGCTGGTTGGTCAGCAAGGGCATAATTATCCCGTGAGAATCCAAAATGCCAGCCAGATATTCCTATAGCATTTGTCACCGAAATGAAAGCATTCAATATCATCTTCTGTGTTCATTTTTAGACCATAATCTAAGAGTTGATGTAGCAGGAGATCTTCTCGTTTAATTACCTTGTGCTCTTAGAAGACACTGATAACTGGACAGTATCATTCAAAAGTTGGGACAGGCCAAGCCACCTACAAAGGAGAGTGATAGAGTGTAGCATCACATGACCTGGCCACTTGACCTAAACAAGTAGAGATGGTTTCGGAGGAAAAGCAGCCCATGAGTGTTCAACATATATGTGGGACCTCCTTGAGGACAGCTGGAAAAGGAGACAGTAGGGTCAGCCCATCCGTGGGGGAATTTGGGTTAAGGGCCTTGTTCATGGGCTCAGTGGTAGCAGCACTCTATCGACTATAGGATTTGAACCAGCAACCTTCTGAGTCCCAACCTACAGAGCCCAACCTCAATAAATACTTTTTTTTTGTTTGATACATTTGGTCAGTGCATAATTTCATGTTATGTTATGTTATGGTTCGATGTTTAAAATTATTCTAAAATGTAGAGAATACTTACAAATAAAACTTTTTATGGTGTGTCCAAACTTTTGATTGGTACTGTACACCAAAAACACCTGATTTACATTATACATATAAATCCTACATTTTTTGAATTTGCTTATTTTTTTTTTTTTTCTGTCATTTAACCCATCCAAAATGGCTGCTATTGAGGTAAATCAGCAAATACCTTTGATATGCTACAAACCCTGCCTATACGCAAGTGTGATTTGGTAATCAATGTCATATTGTTGTCACGGGGTTAGACAGATGGGAGGTAATTATAGCCCATTTCGGATTCGCTGGTTTACACGGTGTCCCCGCTGAATAGCGGCTCATAAACGCACACGGTTCACAGTGACTAGATAACTGTCACTGTACAGTAGGTCTGTTTTTTTTGCGCATATCTGTTGACATCTGTCTCCCTCTGTGTTTTCTGCTAGTTGAAGAAAAAGCCTCGATTTGGAATGATGTGTTTCTGTTAGCTGGTTTGCTCTGCTGTCAAAGAGAACCTGGAATGTGTTTATGTGTGTCTGTATGTGGTTGTGTGTGCATGTGTTTGTGTGTGGATGTGTGTCTGCGTATGTTTTGGTGTGTGTGTGTCTGTGTGTATGTTTATGTCATTGAGCGTGTGAAAGTCTGTTTGTGTGTACTTATGTTTGTGAGTGTGTGTGCCTGTGTGTGCGTGTCTGTGTGTGTGCGTGCATGAGTGTGTGAATGTTTGTGAGTGTGTGTGCGTGTGTGTCTGTCTATGCATATGTCTGCAAGCATGTGTGCCTGTGTGTGTGTCTATCTGTCTGTGAGTGTGCCTGTGTGTGTATGCCTGTGAATGTGTGTGTGTGTGTGCCTATGTCTGTGAGTATGTCTGTCTGTCTGTGTGTGCCTGTGTCTCTGTGTGCCTGAGTGTGTCTGTCTGCGAGTGTGTATGTGTCTGTGTGTGCCTGCGTGGGTCTGTCTGTGTCTGCCTGAGTCTCTGTGTGCCTGGGTCTCTGTGTGACTGTGTCTCTGTGTGCCTGTGTGCCTGAGTGTGTCTGTCTGTGTGTGACTGTGTTTCTGTGTGCCTGTGTCTCTGTGTCTCTGTGTGCCTGAGTGTGTCTGTCTGTGTGTGCCTGAGTCTCTGTGTGCCTGGGTCTCTGTGTGCCTGTGTGTCTGTCTCTGTGTGCCTGAGTGTGTCTGTCTGTGTGTGCCTGAGTCTCTGTGTGCCTGTGTGTGTCTGTCTGTGTGTGCCTGTGTCTCTGTGTACCTGAGTGTGTCTGTCTCTGTGTGCCTGAGTGTGCCTGTGTCTGTGTGTGCCTGAGTGTGTCTGTCTCTGTGTGCCTGAGTCTATGTGTGCCTGGGTCTCTGTGTGCCTGAGTTTTTCTATCTGTGTGTGCCTGTGTCTGTGTGTGCCTGTGTGTCTGTGTGCTTGAGTGTGCTTCCTCCTGATATAGTGTGAGTGACAGTGTCCCCGACTCCCCTGGCTGCTGGGACAGCGTCCTGAGGTCACCATGGCCAATCCCAGAACACACCCTAATCAATAGTGACAATGACAGGCAGTGTGACTTACTCAGCTATCAATAACCCCAGCAGTGCAACCCCACCCCACCCCTACTCGACTCCACACCGCCCCCTCAGATGATCTGGTCCCCGCGGTACAATGTCCCCCCCCCACAAAACCCAATGCAGCCCTTCATCTCCCACTAATAAAGAACTTTAACGAGTTTCCTCTCAGAGACAGAGATGACGCTCCCCGTCGCCTGCAAGCAGACCTTTGTCAGGGAAAAGTCAGTTCCAGGCAGGCAGTCTGAGCCGCTGTTACTATCCGTATTAAGGCCGAGTGAAACGCACAACTTTTATTACAGGGGAAGTGTCAAGTGGGACGCTGCCACCTGCGCCAGCCCCGGAGACCCCGGATGGCGTTTCACCTGGGTGCGAACGCGCCGCCCGCGGTGACCTCCGTCTGCCCCGGGCCCCGCGGCATTGCTGGTCGCGGGCTGTCGCGGGCCGTCGCGGGCCGTCGCTCTGAGCCGCGCGGCTGGACAGCAGTGGAGCTGGAGGAGCCGCGGCAATTAACGGTAAGGCGTGGGTGTTTGTTTTTTTTAACGGGAGTGCCGGAAAACGTGCCTGGAATGCAGCCGGGAGAGCGAGTGATTCCCGGGGAGCGAAATCAGGGATGCCACATAAAATAACATGACTGTCAGCTCTCAGTGAAAATACGGAATTCGATACTTATTAAGGATAGAAATATCAACATTGATCATCTCTGCTTCAGGTTCACTACCAGCCCAGCAAAGTATGACCACCTTTATTTATTATTATTATTATTATTATTATTATTATTATTGCATGAGCAGCACATCTTGAAGGGTGGCACTCATTTGACCTTGGACCTTGAGTTTTTTTCTCTCCTTCTAGTTGGCCTCCACCGTCTTTTGCAGCTTTTTCCATTTACACACTGTCCTCTGTGTGTTCATACACACAGCTTTTTGGGCCAGTTACAGGGGGGAGGGTACGAAGGGAGTGTGATGATCGCCATTGTTTCATATGGTAAAGACACTTCTTAATGCAGCTTGACCGTGGCCTTGAAAACATCTGTCCAAATTAATACAGAGGGGCTGACCTTATCGCTAGCTAATGATTTATTTTGAATTTGTTGTCAAAAGACAGATCACGCCGAGGGCCCCCAGTGGAACATTGGAGCCACATTGGTTAGCCAATCACAGCCATGTCCGTTACCGAATGCTTTCTCCAGCTTTACTACTAGACTCACACCAGGGACCTTTTACTGTGAGATGTCCAGAAGAATAGCACTGTACAAATCCACTATTTCTATTAATAATTATTTTTCTTTGTTTTTTGCATTCATAATGGAGTCACATTCCCCTTGGGTTTTTTTAATAACTGGGCACCACCCACTTGGGCTTTGATTAAACTGGGACGGCCCAGTTGGGTTTTGTTGAAATTTGAGACCACCCACTTGGGCAGTTTGAGTTTTAGCCCAGATGGGTTTTAAGGGCCACCATTTTGGTTTCATGTCAGTTATTGCTGCTGTAATTCCTGAGTCGTCCCATCATGCTACCTCACTAATGGTAGCATATGGCTACCATGCCATGTCATCATAAGGCAGAAGCTAGTGCTTGGCTGTTAACATGTCCTTAGCATCTCCACCACTGCTGTTTCCACACCTGGTGTAACAAGGTGTCGTGTGCTTCGAATACACCCAACTGCTTCTAGATAGCAGCTTTTAGATGGCCTTGGGGTTTCAGTTCAATGGAGGATTCCATAACAACACAGATCAAATATACCAGATCGGCACTTTTCCAGCATTTTTCTAAGGGCCAGTTTATTGGAGATCCTGGACTGCAGATTCCCAAGTGCATGTGGTATCCTGTGTATGTGCTATGGTGTTGTATGTGAAGTCTCTAAAACATCCCTTGCCGTGAACTCTGCTATGACTCATCCTGGTCCGCTCCCGTGCCGAGTGCGTCGGGAAAGACCCTCGGGCATGATTCCGCTCCCAATTTAGTGGCCAGTGAAGTACAGAACACAGAATCTTCCAGGCCTAGGAGCTCTTAAAGAGACAGCGATCATCTATGCAAGGGGACTGTGTCTGTGTACAGGTTTCAATATACTTGTGAGGACAAAAGAACTTCACAAGTTTAGCAAATCCTCAAAAAACACGACTAGTGAGGTTATTTTTTTGGTCCTCAGTACTTTAGACTTAATTTTATAAAAAATCTGTGAATGCAATCAAAAAACTAAAAATGCCATTTTGTTTGGTCACCTATGGTTAAGGTTAGGGATGGGTAGGGTTTAAGTTTTTCATAGCTGAGATTAGGGTTTTCTCATAGAAATTAATGGTGTGTAGTTTGAAGAGCTCTTCCAAGGGGATGCCAGGGTAAGGCAATCCCCCAAGAGTGAAGATCTCCCACATCAAGACGCCAAAGGACCACCTGGAGGACAAACGGGATGGGGCGGGCAAGATGTGGGCAGAGCAAGATGTCACACAATTACCATATAACATCATCACACCCTAATATGGTAATTGCGTGACATCTCGCTCCGCCCACATCTCACCCCGCCCCATTCAGGCTGCAGCAAGGTGTACTTGGCCACATCAGCAGCACTGCCCAGTAAAAAAATTAATTAGGGCCGAAATAGTCAACGTACAGAAATATCCATATATTTTCACATCTGTCCCTTTTCCATATTGATCATCCAGTACAGAGCTGCAGTCAATCTGGAATCTATCTCGGGATACACAGGGCCCAACTTGCAGCACCCCTTGACAGGATGTTATATTCTCCAATGACCAAAACATTATGACCAAGCGATTGACGTCAACTAAAAATATGCATGTCAAGTTCTGGGATATATTAGATGGTGTCATGCCCACTACGTCCACCTAACCCTCCTGCACCTTGTCTCCTGATGTCAAGTTGGCGCCTGCCTCGTATTCTGATGTCCCATCAGCGCCGGCCTCGACTCCTGCCATCGCCTTGGCACCCGCTTTGTGTCCTGTCATCCCCTTGGCTCCCGCCTTGTCTCTTGTCATCGCCTTGGTGGTTACCTTGCAGTCTCTAAATTTGTCACCAGTGGCCTCTTCATCCCCTGCAGGTTGCCGCCAGCCCAACACCCAACTCCCCGGTCACTACCAGATCAAATTAGAGTGATGGAGGGAACACCATTGGAGTATGTTCCACTCCATGGGTCTCAGCCTCAGCCCTAGGCGTATGCCAACCCCGTCCTAGGTCCGAGGGCAGCCACTGGTGTCAGCTGAGGCCCAAGAGAGGAACTGGCAAAGTCTCCTTTTCTCGAAGATGGGGGCATACCATTGATGCTGGTCTCCCAGACTTCTGTCTACTGGATGTCGCCCGCCAAGGCAACTCTTCCACCAGAGCCCAGAGGAGAGGACCCAGGCACCCTCCTGCTCCGGCCCTGCAGGCCGCTCGTTGCCCTTCCGCTCCGGTCTTGTGGGACCCTTGGTGCCATCCGGCCCTGCTGGCCCCACCAAGGCCTTTCAATCCTGCAGTCCAGATGGGTCCCGGGGAATGGGGCCCAGGCGGACCTACATCCCACGTTCACTGCCCAGCTCTCAGGGTCCAGGAGACTTCCCAGTCGTCCCCTGTTCCCGATTATCGTGCCTCAGTCCCTGTCCCATTGCTCTGTCCTGCATTTGTTTTACCCTGTGTGGTTTTTCTATCCTCTGACCGTGAGCACCTCAGAAGTCATGCAGTTTTGGAGATGCTCTGATCCAGTCGTCTGACCTTAACAATTTGGGCCTTGCTCAAAGTCACCTAGGCCTGTACCCCTGCCGATTTCTTCTGCAATCAATGTACAAAAACTGAATGTCAGCTTACTGTCCCGACCTGAAGGATGAAGGACTTCAGGGCAGGCGTGTTGGTGAAACATGAAAGGGCTTTACTGAACTTAAGGAACAGGGACAGTAAACAAACAGGATTGCAAGGGATCAGAAGTGGGAGGACTAGAACTAAGAAGAGCACAGGCAACAGAAAGGTTCAACGTCAATGTGTAGACTGGGGATCACAGGACTGGGAAGCACATATACACAGGACTAATGAGGGAGCTAATGAGAGGCAGCTGAGAGTAAGTGAGACAAGCATTAAGGGGACCTATACTGCTTTTTCAATTTGCCCCTTTCCTCCACTGTGTTATATAGCTTTATGTGCATGTAAATGGTCTGCAAATTTTTAAGGTCCAAAATACATGCCAAAGGGAGTAACTCTCACCATAGAAACCTCTATGTCTGATCTGCCTGAAATGTCTCACTGGAATTCACCTCTTAACAAAATCCTTATTAGCTGTCTACGTGCAAGGATATGTTTGCAGGCTGCAAGATATGGGTGGAACGTGTAGGGCAAGCTGACCAATTGGCCAAGCTGACCAATCAGAGCATATTAAGCTCATCAGGGGTGGAGCTTAATGCTGTAACAGACTGTTTGAGACAGAAGGTGTATAGAGATGTACAATACTGTGTTTTTGCAACACTGAAGCGTGTAAATCTATTCTAGTACAAATCAAAAGTAAAATTATGAACAGTGAACATAATAGTACCCCTTAAAAGGTATGATGGAGGACAATCCCTGCCCCATACTGCCCTGCTCAGACAACAAAGTATGGTCCTGTCAGATATTGTGAAGTACTGGAGAGGAGCATGAAAACAGGCAGCTAGTTTGAGTCTCGATTAATACAACGGTTAAGCAACTTGGGAACACAGGTATTTCAGGAGCAGATGAATTCCAAGAATCTACTTAATTGCACCCCATGCATGTTGCTGGGCTGTTGCGCTGCCCCAATGTGTCAAGCATACCTGCTTCCGATCATTTCCGGAGTCTGTCCGGAGCCCAACAGAGAGGCAGCCCTCATTTGCGAAACACACCTGGCAGGATGTGCCCTCTGCCCCACATCTGGGAATGCAACAAGGGCTGGCCCGTGAGAAGGCGACCCCCCCCCCCCCCCCCGCCACGGATCCCAACCATCTCAAACCCCCATCATAAATTCTATTTTTGTAACAATGTTACGTAAGGTAATTTATCTTTGGGAATTTAATTGACCTTACTTGAGGTTCTGGTGTCCCGGGACAAGGTGACAGTAAGATTAATGCTGCTTCATGTCGCCCAGCCCGCGCCGAGGACTCCTGGAGGACTCAGCGTACTGAGTCTTTACATTGCCTAAGCTCAGGCCTACCCCCCCCCCCCCCCCCACCCCCCCGCCCCCCCCCCCCCCCGCGCCCGCCCCCCCCCCACCCGCCCCCGCCCCCATCCCCCGCCCCTCGCCGCGAC
>JAODKM010000059.1:2284589-2294653 GCA_026780845.1 Petrocephalus sullivani | reverse complement strand
GCCTAAGCCCAGGCCTCCCCCCCCCCCCCACCCTGGTCTGGGACAATTCAAGAGGGTGTAAGGGAAGGATCACACTAAAACAATCCCGTTGGGCATCCTCTGATGTGCATGGTGTCTAATTTACACTGCCCATGGATCCCACAGCCACGTGGTGCTCCCTACAAAGTGATCCAACAGACTACAAGGGTCAATACACACATACCCTCTGACCTTTGACCCTTCATGAGGATCAAAGATGACTGGGGCAAAACAAGTAGCACCACAGCTCCTACTGTCATAAGCGAAAACACCTAGAACCTTAAGAAGTGACGTGGTGCATAATTTTCCACATGATTGTTCATTTATTGTACTTCCAGTCCATCGGGATGGTGGGGAGGGGGTGCTTTCTGTAGCTGAACTCTTGAAGAGGCACCAATTTCACATCCTGGGGCTTGATCTCACCAGGGCGAGTTTGGAGATGCCAAGGTTGAGTCATTTTGCCCCCTCCAGCAAACACACAGCAAACACATGGGGACCATGAGACTGCAGTGGATGGCGCGCGTGGCACTGCATCTCCTTGCCAGGACAGAAAAACAAACACCTCGACTTCCATGCCTGCGAAAGCGGAATATTTAGGTTTATTTTTAGCCGCTTAGCTGACGTGGGCATCCAAAGCAGCGTACTGTTTTGCCCGCTAGATATTTGCCTTTTTTATTGTTTAAAAAGTTAAATGGTACTAGAGCAGGACCTCACCCTCCCCAGGAACTCGCACCAACAATCTCCAGGTTACCAGGCCGTGTCCTTTGTCACACGGATCCCAACAGACGCGGATCTTGGCTCTACAGAACTTAAGAGGGCGGGGGGTCGTGCTGTACACAAATAGGAGGAAAATTAGCCATGATTCTCACCTACAAGGAGCAAGAAAGCCGGTAAAGAGTCCAATGGAGTGGACTAATTAACCTATGATGCTCCTCAGCAAGATGTAAAAAAGCCGGCAAGCAGTCAGAAGGGGATGGAAAAAATTACCCATGATTCTCTCTGGCATAATGTGACAAAGCTGGCAAACAGTCCACTGAGATGGATACAGTTACCCATGATTCTCCCCAGCAAGATGTGACAATGCTGGCAAACAGTTGGAGGGGATGGACAAAATTACCCATGATTCTCCCTGGCAAGATGCGACAAAGCCGGCAAGTAGTACACTGCGATGAGCAAAATTACCCATGATTCCCTCAGCAAGATGTGACAAAACTAACCTTTTTTTCCAAAGGGAGTTATGGCACACAGTTTAGTTTTCATTTACCCATTTAAAGAGCAAAGCCCCATGGGTTATTTTAGCCAGCAGCCTCTGTGTTTTGAGTCCAGGCTTGCTAACTGCTAACGTGTCGGCTGCTCCCAGTCATTCCATCACTTTGAAGCTTGTATTAGCAGCTGCACCAGTCGCCCAGGGTTGAATCAGTCAACAGGGCTTTTCTTCACTTGTTTTTTTTTTTTTTTTGCATACGCTGTATGACTTTGCAGTTATTTTGCTTACTGGAGGTTGTTCTGCAATGCTGCAGTCAGGCAGTTTAGTGAGACGTCCTTCTTTTGATCGGAGCACGTCTGTCTTATTGCGTTGGTTTCAAACAATTATACCAATGTTTTTTTTTTTTATAAATGACATTTGCGCTGTCTGTTCCATTAATGATTTCACTTCACATTTTGTGGGCACGCAATCACCTATCACATCCGGTGAATAATTGAAGCTAAGACTGTGTTCAGCAGTGCCGTTCCGTTCAGCAGTGCATTGTGGGAAGGGTCTTATTGCTTTCAGTGTCTTAGCATAAAATGGCCAATATTAAACATATGTAATGACTGCAAGTGAAGTAGAACAAAAACAAGCCTACAGTTTTGTAGATGGGAGTGTCTGTATTGTGATTACACTACAACAAAAAAATGCCGCACTGTATATGACACTGCAGTAGAGTGATCTCGAATTACCTGGAAAGGGTTGGGCCAGTATTGGTAGAGACAGTCATGTGACACCTGTACCCTCTGGGTGGAATGTGCAGTGCCCGTGCAGATGGATCATCCCCTTGGATGAATCTCTGGAGAGTTCCATGGATGTCTTCCCTCACAGGCTTGACCTGTACTCCTCTGGGATGAAGCTCTTGCTCCAACTGCTGTCCAACATACATTGAACAAGTGTCAACATATACAGACACAAAGCAATCTCTTTACATGCATCAAATGCAAAATGATCATGTCTACTAATAAGTTTGTTAAAACCGTGTGTTTAACACTCACTTCCACTTAATGAAGCACAGATGTACAACATGAAGTTCCCAGTTGTTCACACGTGAAGTAACTGCGCAATAACCTGAATGGAGAAACCGGGTTGTTCTGGATGGTGCACAGACCCAAAACATAGTGCCTGGAAAGTAAATTGGGGGGCAGGGGGGGTTTAATGGCCCCCTCGGGACGCCCCAGGAAGGTGAAAGGAACAACATACTAAACTTACAAAAGCACAGCTAAACCCACGAGAGCCTGACCGCTGCTTCTACACACTCACAGTCTCCTCCCCCAAAGACATTCTGTATCATATAGTATAGAATTATATATAGCATCCTATAAAATAATAGGTGTATGTATGCTATGTGAGGTCTCTTTTGACAAAACCTGTTCCTCCCCCCTAAAAACATCCACTCACAAACACATTTGGGTCACAGTTAAACTGAATGCTTATAGTATGGAGGTTTGGTTGTGCAGGTACATAGTTAGAAATTCCGGGCACCCTGACAAAATATCACAAGTTTTGGGCCCCCTAAATCTTGCAGGGTATTCTGCAAGATGTATGCCCCTTTGATTCCCCTTAGTGTGCAAGGTATGTTTTGAGTACAGCCCAAAATGATTTTCAGAGCCAAGGGGGAGTGTGTGGTTATCAAACTTGCCAATGGAAAGGCAACTTTTCCACCGCACGAAGTTTGGTACTTTCGGTACTTTCACTTTTCCATTGACTTCCGGTCGAGTACCAGTACAAAAAATTCAAGTACCGAAAGTGCAAAACCAGTTGGGGTACTTATTTGGTACTTTCGTTACTTTGGGGGGGAATTTGCAACGTGTCTGCTGTCGATTGGTTATGCAAATAGCCCGATTCTGAAGCACAATGCGGTCGCCGTCTTGACAAAACGTTACAAACTCAGAAAACAGCAATAAACAACGTAAAAAAAAAATAATTATTGCGATCTGGTCAGAAAAACCGATACAACAAAAGCAGGACAGCATAACAAGGAATTTAAAAAGGATTTTATTTAATATATACTACTGCAGTACGGTACTGGAGGGTCTCCAGATACAGCAATGTGATTTTGTTGTAATAAATATTGGGGTATTTATAAGTTAACATAAAATAAATAGTTAACATAAATTTCTCACAAACATGTCTAGGAGTGATTTAAATAGCAAGGGTGAGGATTATAATAATAATAATAATAAGTTTTATTTATATAGCACCTTTTAAACACTCAAGGACACTTCACAAAAAAAAAAATTATCGTCTTGGAGAACGCATGCAGCGCCCAAGCAAAAGCAGCGGAGGTAAACTTTAAACTGGTTTTAAAAAATGGCTGGATATAAGGTTGGATATAAATGGTTGGATATAAATATAATCTATGCAAGGAATAATCATTAAAATTGCAAAGTTAGCTAAGCCTTTTCCCTATGCCAAAGTAAAAACGTTTTAGCAAAACATTAACCCCCTGCGCCGTCAGTAAAAATGTCCATATAAAACTGAAAGTAATTAAAAGTCTGATCTTAATGTAACTCACTAGCGATGTAAGAAGTGCATGTGCATAACACGCGATGTTAGATTTAGTATCCAACATCGTCCAGCTGCATACTGCATACATTGTTCGAATTCAGTACAAATTTAAGTGCCCCGCTTCACGTTGTGCTTTTATTTAGCGCCGGTACCAATTTTTTACGGCAGTGGAAAAGCATTTTCCGAAAGACACATGGCGTTGCGCGGTGTGACGTTGTCACTCATGGGCGGTTACTGATGATGTCATTTGGCACCGGTACCAGCCAGTGGAAAACCAACGCAATAGAAGTACCGACAGTACGGTACTTGCTGCGGTGGAAAACCCCCTTTATGACTTCCGGCCAATAGCAAAAGGACGTGTCCACACGGTGAATGCAAACCTGGCAATGCTGTATGCTGACGACAATCAGCACAAAAATAGGCGAATCAGCTGCAATCTGAGACCTTGAAAGATTTCAAGTGTAAACAGAGAGCCTTAATGCTGATTCACACCTCTGCGAGCGCTGGCCTGGCCGTTGTGCTCGAACCTCCTCCCATTAAGCGCCATACGCGGAATCGGCAGCTGCGTCCTCAGGCATTGGCCAGCTACCTGTCAGCCATAAGCGAGGAGCACAGGAGCAGGGAAGGCGTCTGTCCAGCCGCCTGCCGATCTTCCCATCCATCAATCTTGCCTCCTCAAGGGCCCTGATGCAGGATGCCTTATGGAACAGGTCATCAAATATGCATGAAGAAAAATGTGCATGTGCTACACTTTTTAATTGAATTTAAAAGGTCCAGTTTAAAAAAAGTCCTATAGGACAAAGTTTATTCACAAAAAAAAAACTCCTTTTAAACAAGGCTCTTTAGAGACTCGGGCGGCAACTTGTACGAAAGCGATGGCCCGTGACCTTGGATGGAGCATGCTGATGGTATCACAGTTCAGTTTAATCCCAGACAAAGGTGTCCGGGCCCCTCTTCATTGTCAGGCCCTCAGAACTTGTCCTCGTGTTTGGCAATAGACAGAGATTTTGCATAAGAGGCAAAAGAGGAGACCCTCGTTGGGGCTTAGCAGTAAGACTGACCGCTCGATTCTGGCTGGAACACACCTCTCTGGGTCTACGTCCCAAGATGCTTATAGGATGAGACTTCATACGTGTCGGCTAAGACCTGAGCATTCTGCAAAATACCCAGAGGGAACGTATGACTACATGATTCTTTACATGCCGAACTTGTTAAGAAAAACACAACTGAATAGTAGTGGCTGTGTTCTGTCTAAATTTATACTTAAAACAACACAGATGGTAGAAGGCTTGTGAAAATTACAGCCGGCTTCTACAGTAAATCTTGAAGCCGGTCTTTAACATGACAAATTAAAAGCCTATAACTTTAATTTGCAACAGATTAAAATCAGATTTGTTTTGGAATAAATTCACCCCCCATTCGAGCCTTTGGTGGTATTTATGTGCTTAAACGTACATGTAAATTTATGGTCCGGGTGAGTACCAAGTTTAAGACCGGATTGATTTGTAAACAAGCGGTTTTCGCGAGGAGTAAATTTCACTGACAAATGGAACAGTTTGATTACTTTAGATACTTTTGCAATTTTCTGTTGCCCTCGAGAGCAACAACCTGCCATGAAGTCAAGCTGACAAGACTAATACTAATTTTAACCACAGACTTATGACTTTATAAATGTGAGAACGATAAGTTACATCTACAGTCACGCTTTTGCCGCTTCGCCAAGAAGTGGTGCACTGTGGGAACGCAGGAATCGCACGAATTATGCAGTTATGCTTACATGAAGGAATGGGCCATAACGGGTCACCTTACCCTACGGATAGGAGGGCATGATGATTTATAACCTTTGCTCATATAAAACTTTGTCTGCAATAGAATTGAATACGATCTATAAAGATAACTAATTGAAGTTAGATAAACATATGTATCATACTTTCCATTTCTTCCATTTACATAACAGTTTCATTTGTTTTTGTGAGTTTTATCTAGTAGTATTTACCCTGTCGAAAATGTTACAAATATATTTGTCACCGGGCACAGTTCATCAGCCAGACAGAACACAATCATTTTCTTAGAATAATAATCGGGTTCATTTTAAGGAGTTGACTAATCCATGACAATTATTAACTAGGGTCAATGCATATTCCTTATGGGAGCTGTCGTTCAGTGTTTGTTTACCCCTATTCCCTTTTAATGGCCAAATCATATAACGCAACCATTTTACATATAACACCTCTTTCGGAAAGTCTCCCCACCCATTTGTCTATTTCATCCCCCAGGAAGTGAAATTCCCAGATGGGACAGTAACAGCGGGAATAGCGAATCGTGCAGATGGTGCTGTTTACCTGCCTGTCACAGTAGGAAGATCATGTGACAGATCATTCCGCGGAATCGGCTGGTTTAGGTATACTGCTGTCACCACAAGGCCACAGGCATTCTCTGATTAGTGCCCCCCTCTGGATGTCCACGTAAACCACGGTGCTGCGTTATGCTGTATGAATTACAGCATAACAATCCCAGAACAAGAAGGCATTCAACTCTGCTGGACCCCACAAGTTCACATGGTATGCCTAAAGTCCTCTAATACTATGACCACAACAGACAGATAACATGAGGAAAACAAGAATATACCTCGTAGGCCTGTCCTTGCCTGCTTTTGGAGATACCGTGAACAAATCCAAGAGATATCCTTGGACAAGACTCTGGATCGTGTAACTTAGGAACCTTCAATATTTCATGGCCACTTGTCTGTACACATGGAAGTTAAATGCATCACAAAACGCCCCTAAACAATGTACAGACTCCTGCCACGTGAGATGCACTTCCAGATGTCCATGTGTTTGCCATGAGTAACGCGGAGCAGGTGGAGTTTGGAGTGAAAGGGGACGGCGCCCGCGAGGCAAAGAGCAGTAATGCTAAGTGCTTTGTAGCTTTTACTTAGCGACTCCTGCTTTCGCAAACGGGACACGTTAACATTGCGACGCACAATCTCATCAAGGCTAAAAATATACACGTCCAGATGCTTCACGTGTCCACGAGCCTCATGACGTATGCTGTAAAGATGACCTATCCCGCCCCGCGTCCGTGTTCGAAATACAGAAATGTACATTTTACATTCGTGTAGTGTCTCCTGTTGATTTTTTCATTAAACACGAGCACACGGGACAGTCGGTTTTACTAGCTCGCCATTCCCGAGGCACAGGTGCGAGGCTATGACATCACTGTGTCAAAATTGCATTGATATCGAAACATGGCCCCGGTGCGAGTTGCCGTGCATCACTCAGGTTTGCTCGGGCTGATCACCAAAGAGGAGGCCTCGAGTCACGCGTTCCACGTACGGAATCTCATTCCAGCCGCAATCCCAGGCTCTGCCACTCGATGTGCATTTCTAATGGCACCCGGCGGAACGACAGGCGTCTGGCCCCACACCCCCCCACGGTGTTAATCGTTCCCACCAGAAGCCAGTGAAGGCCTGATTCCCGGGGCTCTGCGTGTTCACACACATAAGCCAGTGCGTCGACTCGGTTGGTGATGTGAGGAGACCTTCGCAGACGAACCTGGTCCGTGCGTCACCCTTAACGAACAGGAATACTTTGAATTACTGCACCATACCCCACCGTAGGGGCAGCAATCGGCGTTTTCTGCCCGCATGGAGCACTGCTGTCGCCGTGTGCTGCTGCTATGGGCGGTCCCCGTGGGCCAGCCTCTCAGCTGGAAGTGCGGGAACCGGCCCACTTTGAAACATCATACCTTCCTCCTGTCTCCAAGACTCTCCCCTGCTTCAGGGCATGTAGCCCGGGGTCCTACTCCCATTCTGTATTCATTTATCTATTTATAGTTTTATGGCTGCTGTAATGTCACGCCACGCGAGCCTAACGGGGGAGTCCGTGGCACCGAAGGCCAGCTCTGCTTCCCATTTCGCTTTCTGAACACGCTTCCTGCGCCCGTCTTCCCCCCGCACGCACCACGGAGGCGAAGAGCCCTCCTCGGCATCTAAAAGAGGAGGGGATGGAGGAGCGTCGGACAGAGGGGGACCACCGGGAGACGGCTGGCGATCTGGCCACTCCATCCTATCAGGAACTACTGTTTGTGGTCACGTTTTCTTTTTCCTGACCCCTAAATGCGGCCGCGTGCGCCGAGAATTTTAAAATACTCCCAGAGCTATTTTATATATATTTATATATTACATATTTTTTTTTTCCCTCTGTGTGTACCGAATACAGGCTGCAAGCAGTCACGCAGCTGTTTCCATGGCAATATCTATCTGTGAGGAGAATTCATTAACCCTTTCTGGTGGGGTTTGCTCGCAGAAAATTCCATACAGCATACAGATCAGCGGACCGGTAGGACTGGTTTCGACTGGTTTCGACTGGTATTGACTCCCTCTCTCGCAGGTGAAGACATCTCCTGCTCGTTCGGCTGTCAAGGATCTCTGTTTAAACCCACATGTGTTCCTGCTCTTAATACCCTTAAACCATTATTGCAGGTAGTCTTTAGAGGGTATGAAAATGGTGCACAGCCCAGCGATGAATGATTCCAAAATACGGTACAGCATGTTCCATAACCCCCCTCCTCGTTCCGGACGTCCTGATTGAACGCTACGCTTTCTCCCCGTTCCAGGTCAACAGCAGCACCAGCAATATTACGAATTTTGCTCCACGCTCATCAATAAACGCGAGGATGTTGCTGGTGATGGTGTGGAGAGGGATTCGTACAGCAACAACAGCGAAAAAAAAATCCAGAGAGATCTAATAAAAAATAATAATTAAACCAGAAACCGATGGAACCCTGCCCAGCGAGGATCGTCAAGCTGAGGTGTCGGGCGCGGATGGGCCTTCTCGTCTGTCCGAGCTCCAACCTAATCAGCCCCTCCACACCCGCCCTAAAAAGCACACCGTCTATCCTGGTCCGTATGGCGGTGTTCTGACACGGGCACTCGACCCGTCGTACATGCACGGACCCATCATAAAGTGCCATATCTCCCCAAAGAACCCAGACTCCATGTCTCTTAGAAAGACATGATTACTGTCACTATGTCACTATGACAGGGTAACAGTCTGCAGTTACAGACAGTCATCAACCCCCCCCCCCCCCCACGCACCAAAACTAGATGCTACTACTTATGGATTTTAGGAGACAAACAGGCTCAGTATATAAAACATTTTTTAGAATAGCTTACCTGGTAATGAGACTAGGTGTCACATCCCAACAAATATCCGAGTTGCTGAGATATGTAAAAAGGGAAAATCTACAATCTGCACAACAGTCAAATTTGCTTAATTTGAAAACTGTGCTGCAGCTAAGCGGCCCCATCCCTTTCAGCCAAAGAATAGGCCGACTTACCTTCAAAAAATTTACAAAGCAAAGCTACCAAAGACCCAACTGAAGAGACATCAACCGATATATTCTCACTCTCAGCAAAAAAAAAAAAAAAAACAACGACTGTGTTCTTTGGCAATGTTTAAAAATAATGCATTTTCATCCCTGGACACTAAACAAAAGACTAAAAACAGTCCCGTTCACCTCTCTGGGGTCTAAGCCGGGATCCTATGACAAATTAAAGGCAATTACATCTGCGAAGTAGCTGTTTGACTAACCGGAGGACACATATACTATATATCTTATATACAAAAAGTTAATAACAAAAATACTACTGCATATTACTACATATTACTCTGCATATTAGCTGGCAATTGCTGAAGACAATAGACTGTTGGATTCTAAATGGAAGAGATTAAATAAATATATTTGTTATATTTGTGAGTCTAGGTGGGAAGTATTTTTTAAGCCTCCTTAGGACAAAAACTATTCACTATTCATATGCTTATGTAGAAACTGTTTGGCTCTGTAAATATAACCATGTTATTATATATATATTAATACCAAATCTGCTTAAATCCAAACATTTCCAAGGAAAAGACATACTGGGGTTAAACGTCACTGAAAATATAATTCCGAAGCCTTCAAACATACAACCCCGGATCAGAAAAAGGTTAAATTGGTTAAATAATGATGTGATTTAAAACAGGTGATGTCAACAGGTGATTGTAATTATGATTTGGTTCAAAAGCAGATTACAAAGTGGTAAATGCTTTACTGTCCCAACTTTGAATTTAGAAATCACTACTTTCTTTTGTTTATTTGCGTTTTCCATTCTGTCCCAACTTTGAATTTAGAAATCACTACTTTCTTTTGTTTATTTGCGTTTTCCATACTGTCCCAACTTTGAATTTAGAAATCACTACTTTCTTTTGTTTATTTGCGTTTTCCATTCTGTCCCAACTTTGAA
>JAODKM010000059.1:2229342-2275362 GCA_026780845.1 Petrocephalus sullivani | reverse complement strand
TGGAGGCGGTCTAGCGGCGCGCGGCGGAGTGTTTTGGGGCGGGGGGGCTTCCAGGAGGGCGGGCTGGGTGGCGGGGGGTGGTTGGGGGGGGGGGGGGGTCACGGGCTTGTTGCCTGTTGGTGGATGTGTCTTTTGAGGTGACCAGAAACTTCAGTATTGCATAGGGCCACCACACTGGATTCGAGGTGCTCCATTTTTATAACAACAGTGAGTGTCTAGGGTGTCTGTCGGGACCCAGCAGGTTTTGAGCTCAAATCCCAGATAGAATAACAGTGTACTCCTAAGTACTGGGCTTGATTTTGGTTGAACTGGAACATCTCAGATTATGATTATATGCTGTTACACTGTGTTAAATAAATACAGGTTAAACTGGGGTGCTAGGTCTGCATGGCCTTATAAATAGAGATGTGAGAAGGTAATAATGTACAAGCCCCAGCAAAAGCAGATAACCAGGATGCCTGAGCACTTTGAGCTGCAGATACGGGGGCACTCAAGCAGACAGGGCTTTCACATCGAGCCCAGCACGGATGTTTTGATCAAACTTGATTTAAATCAAATCACATTGAAAGGAGCTCCTCTTAGAAAAGGAGCCAACTGCTCGAACTGGGCAGAGAGATTACGATGAGCTGGTTTAACAGCGGCCTCGTTGCAAGTCCCAGGTTTTCTTGGGCACGCCTTTTACGTTTTCCCTCAAAACCGTGCCATGGTGTCTGTCATCCATCTTTACGTCATAATGTACCTTCCAGAGGTAGGAAATCTATGTTGGGGGAGGAATTCTGCACTCCCCATTGATGGTATTGAAACTGAAATTGTCGCTATTTCTAATTTCTTATATTCACCTCATCATATTGTGCTTGTCCATTTTGTTCTATGAATTGTATCCCTTGGACAACTCTGGCTGCACAGGTCTTGAGGCTGATCCTTCGATTAGCTGTGAAGTGCCCAGTCTCACTGAGATTGCACCAGTGCAGTCTGGTTTTATGCCTAAGAAGTCTACCATTGACCGCATCCTGGCACCGAGGGCAAATGCAGATATCAGCACGGTTTCTTTGCAGCCTTTGCCGATTTTCATAAAGCGTTTAACTCAGTTGAGTGGGCTGCCCTGTGAGACATCCAGAGATTTCACAGGATCCCCCTGAAGTTGCTGGACGTCATAGCAGGCCTGTACACTGGTACTGTGAGTATTGTGCAGAGTGGAGGCAGAGCCTCTGCATTCTTCCCAGTTGATTCTCGGGTTCATCAGTGGTGTGTTCCTCCTCCTACTCTGCTTGCATGCGTGTGTTGGGTAGGGTTGTGGGGTCCAGCAGCTCAGGGGCATCTGTTGCTGAAGAAAGATTCACGGATCTTGATTTTGCCAACAATGCTGTGATCTTCATGCAGTCAATGGAGGCTCTGATTGGGGGCTCTGTCTGGGCTTGCGAGACCAAAAAACCAAGATCCAGGCCTTTAATGACCTCTTGGGCACAGCCATCAGCAGTGTGTTTGTCTGCAAAGAGAATGTCGACCGCATCGAGAGGTTCACTTACCTCGGCAGCGACATTCATTTCTCTAGTGACTCTTCCTATGAATTCAGTAGATGGATTGGGACAGCATGGGTTGTCATAAGGTTGTTGGAGAGGGGTGTGTGGCGCTCCCAATACCTTTGCAAGAGGACGAAGGTCCAAGTCTTTAGAGTCCCGGTGCTCCCTGTCTTGCAGCATGGCTGTGAGACATGGACACTGTCCAGTGACCTGAGACGAAGACTGGACTCCATTTGTACTGTCTTCGGAGAATTCTTGGGTACCACTGATTTGACTTTGTATGCAGTAGCTCAGACAGTCCTGAATGAAGCACATTACCTGCATTGTGAAGGAGCGTCAGTTACGGCATTATGGCCATGTGGCACGATTCCCTGAGGGTAATCTGGCTCGCAGGATTCTCATTGCTGAGGACTCGGGTGGCTGGACTAGGCCAAGGGGATGCCCACGTAACACCTGGCTGCAGCAGATAGATGGCCATTTCCGGAGGGTGGGACTGGACCAAGTGTCAGCCTGCGGGGTTGCCAACTGGAATCCTGAGGCATTTCATCACATGGGGGGGTGCGGCAACGTGCTGTAGCAGTGCATGCTTCCCAACCTGACCTAACCTGACAGACTGATCGCTCGTTATTCTCTTTAATGAGACTGTCGGCATCTGAGGAGAAGAGCGAGCTCCTCGGATCAACGGATAGCCACTCCAGTGTGGGCATGACATCCATTTGGAGATCTTTAATTGTGTAATGGCTGGAATTAGCCGAGCTCAGTTCGGCCCCGTCACGGGGACCTTTTGAATTTCTGCACAGTGGGGTTACCGTTCTTGGCAAGAGCTGGGGGGTGATAGTGTATGTGTGTTGTGGGGGGAGGGCAGGAGCAGTGAGAGGGGGTTCACATAAACCCCAGTAGCTGTAGTCTATCACATCTTGATAATTCCATCATCAGTCAGCCTGTACCATACACTTTTGCTGACCAGTTCCAACACCTGGGGGAGTTGGGGGTGGGGGGGGGATAAGCACATTTTAATTGGGCTCAGCATCGGACCCAAAAATCCCTTGCAGACAGGAAAACACAGAATTCCCCTGTGCATAGCGTTCCTGGGACTGTGTGTGTGTGTGTGTGTGTGTGGGGGGGGGCTTTAATGCATTGTGGGACTCCCGGTCTGGTGTGGGAACTGCCGCAGGGCTCCAGGTGAACAAGCCCAGATAAGTGGCACAACGGAGGGATGAAAATCCGATAAAGGCCTGGACCTGAGGGAGCCTGGTTCTGAAGCCCAACTGTCTGCGAACACATTCCGCCCCCGTCAAAGATTTTGATGGACTGTCCCATTTATTCAAATGCCCAGCTGGGGTACATTTGTGGGAGAAAAAAAAGCAAGTGTGTTTTGGTGACTACACACTGTCCAGAGACGGGGGCTTGCCGGTGACGTCTGGGACTCCTGAGTTCCCTTCCGGCCGACCAGCTTCCTGCCCGCCGCACGTCTGGCGTCTGGCGCCGCACGGCGACGTGACAATGTGGTGTCGAGCCGCCGCTTCTTCACATTTGCTCTTCGCCACACGTCTGGGGGCTTTGGCTCAAAGGTTTGCGACAAACAGCCCGTGGATGTATTGTGCTATTTGGCCGGGGAAGAAGGAGCTGGGGCAGTGGGATCCGTCCCACTGCGGGATGCAGCATGATCTCAGTACCATAATGCATCGAGAGAGATGGTCTGTGCAGGACAGTACTAATAGCAACAAATAACATGTACATGCTTACTGGACACCCTCAGTCCACAGTAAGTTACATAGCTAACAATGTTAACCCTTTCCATTTATGTTATTATCAAACAATCCATGTTTAATAATACGTAAGATTTTTGCAGGTACAACTACAGTCCTCTATCTTCATCTTGCAGCCACAGAACCATTTCCACTCTACTTCTCCATCCATTACGTCAACATGAGATGATCACTCCTATCTACATAACCCGTTGGGGCTTCCGCTTATATGTCAGCAAGTCGAACAATAGTAGGTTAGCACTGTAGCACGTTAGCAGTACACACCGCTGTCATGCCGGATCTTCACCGCAACGTGCATGTTGTGTTACTTCTTGCGTACAAAAAGTTCATGATGGTTTAATGTCTTTATATGGAATTCCCCAGGCAGCGGGCGAGATGGGATGTCAACACGTTAATGATTAATGCTAACGACTCTGCGAGACGCCAAGTCCTGGTACACCATGCCCCCACAAGTGGAGGACTTTGTTGTTCTAGTAATCAGTGAACTTGTTTTGGTTGGGGTTCTGACGATAGTTGTCCAAGAGTATATGCTATATGTATATATATATATATATTGGTTTGTATATCCTGTGCATTGAGAATTGGGAGGGGTGGGCTGTCTACCGCCATCTCCCCCACTGTTAAACGTCCAAGGTCACAATGTGGACAGCAGATTGACACAACACTGGCATTCGCTGCGCTATCATGTGACCCAGCATTGTGTGCGACCAATGCTCCAAGGACAAGTGGCACTGAGATGTCACAATGCCACTGAAATGTTAGAAACAAGGACAACCTTTGTAGCAGACCAGAGTTTTGTTTTAGAGAATTCTACCTACTATTTACGTGATGAAATAAAAAATAAATAACCATCCATTTTTGTTCTCATAAAATTTCCACCAAAATCACAGTACATACTTTGATAACTAACGTTCCAAATGTATTGTGAAGCGACCATTATAAATGCTTACAGTTTGGGGGCAGTGTTACTAAGTGAAATATGATTATGCAGTTACCAAAATCCACCACGCAGGAATCAAAGCCGTACTGTTTTTTTTGTTCCTCACAATAACCTGTCATCACGTCAAAACCGTTTCGTGTGCCTCCTCGTTGTTCTCCACGCCAAGTCCACATTTTGTCGACATTTGAGCTGTTTAATTTAACAGTTAATTGCAGCAGACTCATATCTTTAATTCTATTTATATCTTAATTCTTTCCTCATAACGATGCAAATGTTTTCCGACCATTTTATTTTTGTATTTTATATTTAATTTGGAGATTTAGCTCTCATTTTGTTTTTAATTTTAATAATGGTTTGCTTGCTGAGGGCACAAATTGCTGCTCCTTGCAGTAGTGGCATGGTCAGCCAATGATTAGCATATGCTAATCAAAAGCAGACAGGGGCGCCCCCTGTGGTAATACCTGGAAAGCAATTTCTTTTTCCCCAGATCACTTTAAAAGTGGACTGTAATATGGCTTCCTTTTTTATGTTTAATAACATGCCCCCATCACTAGCAATAAACGACAAATGACAAAATCAGCCTCCATACCATCATTATGGTAGCGGGGTGGATTCCTTTTCATAAAGGATCTGCAATGTTTATAACCCCCAGTGAACAGGTCATTCTGAAGGACCTTCTTGATACACAGCAGCACATCAGACAACTCTGGGTTGAGCACAGCACCGAATTCTCTGACGTTAAGGACCCAGTTCACGTCTCAGCCGTAAAAAACGCACTGAAGGTTTAATTAACAAAATGGAGGAGAAGGGCAGTTGCCTGGATACACGTGTCACACCCGAAGCCGTGATTCATGGCAGCTTCCCGCGGGTGGATATTTCAGCCCTTTTGGTCGCTTTAGTCCGGCCCTTGTCCATGAGAAGCACCTGGCACCAGTTAGCTACCGGCATTTTCTCGTTTTTTGGCGGCATGGCAGTTGGATCTCAGAACCCACTGACTCTGGAAGGGATTTACATGACAGCAGCTGCACGTTTTGAGTCTCGGCTTCCAGCGATCACATGGAGATGTGGTCGAAACCAGAGTCCATTCTGTGTCAAATTTAAGAGACAATAATTAACAAAGCACATTTTGGTGGCAAATGCTAGTGTTCTGGTGTTTTCTGTCTGCTTGTGGAAAACCTGTCAACATGTCTCCATTTCCATTATGGATAATGGCTTCTAACTGAGTATGCAGAAATATCCATGTATACTGAAAAGTTTTAATATGACTATGTAATGAAGTATAATGGAATCATAGTCCCACCATATTACGGTTATTCCAAGTTAATGAACGTTGCAAGATGTTAGGAGGACGACGCATGCATGAATGTTCCCTTCGAATGTGGATCATTATATTTTTTGAAGCGATAAATAACAATTGCTGTAATTCAAGGTTATTATTGGATCGGGGCCTAGTGAGGCACTGGGTAACGAGGATGAAATTGTAGCAGCAGAATGATACATTCAAACACTGCAATCCTTTCCTGAGATCCCATTTTGCTGCTCGGGTAATATTGAAAACAATAGTATCATTTGCGATAGCGGGAACTGGTGAGGTCTGGGTTGCCAGCTCTCACGCATCTGGCACGACACTCACGCTTTCAGGCTCTCATGCTCATGCAAGGAATCTTACAGCAAATCTATATTATTCAATTATAAACCGAGAATTAACTACATCAGATGTGTTGCGGTAGTTTGCAAACCCTACAGACTGTTTTCAATGAAACTGTTACGCACATGTAAACCCGTGTGCAGACTTGTCTCGAATTGAAAATCTCACGCCAGCCAGCTCACCGAAACTGGCAACCCGGTGATGGATAAGCAAGCTAAAACTCTGATTGTACTTTACGGACAAACACTCGCACAGTAACATACACAGCGAACATCACTCTGTCATCCTGTATGTCCTGTGTGTGTGTGTTTATATACACATAAAGGCACTGAATGTTAGCGCTGGTCGACTACCATGCAACTACTGCCCCTTTGCAGGGCCTCCTTTAGGTGAAACAGTTACAATGTGAAAAATGTTGTGCAGATGTGGCCTTGTGATTCGAGTCGCGACGGTCAGCAAAGGGAGCCACGGGAGATTCCTCTAAAATGAAGCCGCTAATTGCGGTACATGCAAGCGGCTCGCCGTTTGCCGAAGTTGTAAGTGGCCTCGGTAGACTGCAGGCAGGCTAATGAAGACCTGTGGGCTGTGAGTGCCTCCTTCTGCTGGGTTATTAGCATCTGCTACGACTCCGGCGCCGCTGCCACCGCTTCGCAAGTTTCGTTAAATGGACTGTGAGAAAAATTTGTTTTTTGAAACGGCGACTTATGATTTTAATGCTGTATTTTTGCAGTCCGGGTTTCCTTGTGTCCTCGAGTATTGTTTATCACTGGCTTTAATTTTAGGAGTCGTTTTTCTTCATGTGTAAATCTGTCAAATTGTAACTTGCTGTAGCTGCTGGCATATTTCGGTTCAGTGAGTAAGCTAAGGCCAGTGAAGAGCGTTAAAAAATAAAAAAATTTAAAAACACGCTGTTTACATTTATAAGTCATTCCCACAATTTTACAGGATTTGGGTTTAACGTTAGTAATACACACCCTCACTTAAACTGCGCAGGTTGTATGTTAGCAAAATGGCCCCCATGCGTCAGAGTAATGGCAGTGTTTTGTAGCCAGAGCGTAGCAGAGCTTGTAAAAGACATCATTTAACAACCTGATCCATGGATAGGAAGGGTCACAAAACAACACAGGAGCGGGCCAGGAACACCAGGTATCTGCCTCCGCCCTTAATGAGAAGCCTTCTTATGGCACAGTGTCCAATTACGGGACAAGTGAATGAAAACCATAAAGCATTAATATTGTGTCAGAGAGAGGCACAAAAACCCTGCCCTCACCCCACTCACCCAAATCAATCATTTTTCTTCAGAATAAGATGGACTCAATGACATAAAGGGCCTTATTTAACGCGGTTGTTGGTTTCAGATGTAACTGTCCACTTATTTTAGGTCTCTTTTAGCTCTGAGGTACTGCACTAAAAGTTTCATTTCGTGTGATTTTTGAGGTTCATTTAAAATAATACAGGTTCTTAAAAAAACAACCTTGGTGTAACAATTGGCTTACAATAGGCATACTCTATACAATGTCTGAATTGAAAATTAATAAAAAAATTTAACTATTAGGCCTAATTTCAACAGAATATTAAAATATCCTTCAGTTTGACAAGGCATTTAGCACAAAGATGACTCCTCCGCTTACTTATTTGGTTTATTTTTGTTGTGTGAATTGGGTTTTCTACATTTGTCCCTTTGCCTATAAGAAAAGAAGAGGATATGTGTTTCTTTGTCAACTGAAAAATCTGGCTTAATATATTTTAAAAACTGACTGAGGGGTGTGGACAGCCGTAGGTCTGGGATGGATATCCCTCAATCATATAGGAGATCTTTTGGTCTTTGGTCTTACACTTGTTATTGCTCTGGACAGCGTCAAGGGACTCGTGAGTCACCTGTGCGCTGCAGAGCTCACACTCTGCCAGCAGAGAATTCTGTGTAACAATCTCACAGAAGACAAGAGCCAGCCACATGACTAGCGGCCTAAATGAGCCCCCCTTCCTGGCCAGTGACGGCAAGTTAAATTCAGCTGTCGTCGTCACTAAAGTAGATTTTAATGGCTTCGTGGGCGCAGCGGCGGCGCGCTCCCGGTGCCGCGGATTTGGCTCGTTCCCCTGAGAGCCGGACCGCGCCGAGCCTCAGCTGACGTCTCGCATCCTACCAGCCGCTGCTGTGGCATTAGCACCCGTCCGTCAGAGCGGTATGACTCACCTTCCCCTCGCCAGTGATTTAAAGCTCACCGAGCTGCTCTTCGGCTCGCTGGCGACGGTCAAAGATTGCGGGCGCAGCTTTTAAGCTTGCAGAAGATCCCGGGACAGCCCCCCTCTGAGCAATGGGTGTACATCTGACAGCCTTGGCCCAGTTCAGGCGTGTGTTACATTGTTAGCCAGCTAAGACTGGGAGCCTCGTCATGTCTAAACATTACAGGAACCTTTCCAGGTAGGCTACGGTCCCATGTGGTTTCCCAACTGCACACCAAACAAGCACTATCAAGGATCTGTCTGACCGAAGCGGGGTGTTGGTTAATCACAGGAAATGAAGCAGTACGTCTTCTGTAGGCTCTATTAAACTCTTCCATCACTCTTAACCTGTATTTCATAAAGAATGTGACCAGTTTGGCAGGTGAATTCATTGGAAGAACCCCCTAAAATCTACCTCATTCTCCTAGCATATGACCCAACTGCCTTAAAGACGGAAGGCAAAGACAGTTCTCTGGGGCCCAAGTGAAGGGACATCAGAAGAGACCATCAATGTGAACAGATAGGTCTCGTTGTCATTTTCTCTTATCTTTGGTCATAGATAACTGTGCCCGATCGTTGTTGAGGACAGCTAAGAGGTTGATGGGTGACAACTGCTTCATTTCCTGTGCAGAATTAACTCAACCGGCCTCTGCCACCCACACGAAATCCTTTGCGGGTTTTCCCAAATCACATTTTCCGTTGAGGCTTAACGAATCACATCTGCCATATCATTCATTTTGATGTTCCTGCCATAAGGGTGCGTAACAATAAATAAAGGTGGAATTACAGTGGAGAAATTAAGGTTGATGTTCAGCGGGCATATTTAATCAAATTATTGGGTGTTTACTATTGGGCGCAATGAAAAAGCGTCAAGACAAGGTGCGCATTATAAAGCGTCATGTTTTCTACTAGTATCAGATAAAGCACAGTAAGTACCCTTTAGGATTACTCTGAAAAGCATCACAGATCTGGAAACAAAGAATTTCCACATATTTAGAGATAACTAACATGCAAAACTGTAGTTTAAAGTAAAATTTCTAACTGGAAGGAAAATACTGCAACAAATTACATTCCGGTGAATGGTTTCTACATACAAATGTCACTGATAAATTCCCTTAAATCCCTCCCAATTTGTTCTTGCCGCTACAATGCATCCGGCAATGATAAGTTACGTAACGCAACTGCTCTTATCTTGGCGTACTGCTCAATGCAAAGTGCAGCACATTCAGCATAAAACAGGATGTGTTGTCAGAGCCTAAGAATGAATGCACACAGAGTACAGAAATGATCACCCCCCCCTCCCATAGCCCTTAATAAAGCATAGGACACCGTGTGATTTATTGGGGAAGGAACAGGCAAAAAAAAGAGAAAGCTGCTTAAGAAAGCAGGCTTGGTTTCCTCTGTTTACATCACCTTTTACTGTGGTCTTCAGCACCTTCTAAACAGCAATGCTGATCAAAATGAGATGTGAGTGGATCCCCAAGGACCCCAAACCACAATAATGGAGGACAGAGAGGGAGGGTTTGTGGGGTTTACTGATAGCAGGGCACATTTTTGGACCTGCCTCCCCTCCCCCCACCCCCAACCACAAGCACACACACACACACACACACACTTTCATCAGCTCTGGAGCCCCACAGCTGCTGAATCGTTGAGGAACCTCGGGGAACTCTAGAGTGGGGGGGGGCACTGCAATCTCATTACATAACTTACATAGACAGGGAGGAAATATCTCTTACCCTGCCCACCAAAATATTGACAGTTGCAGCACCCAATCACAGGAATGATGCTCAAACGTCTACCTCCACTACCCATACTGGAGTTTTTCATACTGAAGCAATTTTTCGCATCCATTTGTACAGTTGGGTTGGGATAATTTGTCTTAAATATCTTTCTCAAGGGTACAGAAATAATCCTAACCCCACTAGCACAGATGTTTTTTTTTTCTTCCATAAAAGGCCACATTCTTAATTAGTTTTGGAGTGACAATAACGGGACAGACGGCTATTCATTTTATTTCTCAGTTTTTAAATTTACTACCAGTTTTTCCCCCTTTCCCATGTGTTCATTGATTTTTCTCCTCCTCATGGCCCAAACATTCGTTATCGAGCATGCAACTACCGACTCTGGAGTAATTACCTCTTTTCATTCATCATGGACTGTAAGCGTGAGAGGTTCATTTCACTAACCACAGCTACACTAATTAAATGTTTTACTTTGTTGGAAGAGTTGGTCTTCTTCCTGTGGACATTTTAGCCGAATAAATTAAATGTATTTTTCCACAGTGAAAAGCCAGAATAGAGATTTCATGGCATTAATATGTTACAGCCCTTTTATATAGACAAATTTACTATAGAAGTATTATAGAACAATCCAGTTGGAATAATGCCTAATAATACTTTAAATCCTAAAGCCAAAGAGCCAATATCATTTGAATACACTGTTTAGTGACTGTGACATAAAAATAAACCGATAAGATTCTCGACTGATGCATACTATAATCATCATTATTTTTGCATTCCTGTGAGCAGTAGTCTTGCAAGCTTAGATGTTTCCAATTACAATTAATGCATAATGAACAGACTGTTAATTCTGACTCATAGCTTCCAGCAACAGATTTTTAAATGTCAACAACGTGTTAATAACTATAAATGTCAGGAAGAGAAATACGTAAATATTTTGGATTTGCCGTGCCAGACTCTGAGCAGTTTCACTTCGTACGGTGGGTCGTCACCAAGAATGGGCTGTCATCTTTCATCTGTCATCTTTCATCTCACTCATTGGGTTCTGGATGTGTGGATTCTGATTCAAGAAGTAGTCAGCAGGGACGGTGTTCCCCAGTCATCAGGGGTGTATATATGGATCGGCCCATAGGGCTGCTGACCCCAGCTGAAAGCTGATTGGCCCATGATGTGCCCCCTCCACTGTTACTGACCAATTCAAAACATATGATTGGCTAACAATAAGGTTGACCCCTCTGTATGAATTATGGTCGCTCTCATGTGCCCCACCTTACAAAATCCAAGAATCGCCCAGTCAGTTTTGAGAAACGTTTTCTACTTTTAGATCGGCTTCTGGCCGCCGTAATCCCATAATTAGAGCTTGACGGTTTCCAAGCTACATCACAGTGGCGAAGATGGGAGGTGCATACTGTGGATACGTTTTCAAGATGGCGTCCATGGTTGGTAATCACTCCTACCCCAGCCAAGGTTATGAGACTGATGAAGACATCAAGGTTTTAGATGGCGGAAACCCAGTCGGCATGACACACCCAAGCGGCTTCTCTCGTTTTTTTGTTCCCCCCCGAATTCTTGCCTTGTCTTTGTTTTCAGTCCTCTGTTTAGTTACACAGCGGCACCAAGGGAGGACAAGGGAGTAAATCGGAATTGAGTCTGCACCTCCGGAGAGGCCACCTGCTTTACATTTGTCATTTAAATATGTACACAGATGATAGGTCCATCTGTCTGCCAAATGTACAAATGAGTGAAATAATTCTGTAGGGCAATGAACCTGCTCACTGAAGCCCAAAATAAGAATAGGCGGTAAATAACCTGCAAAGGTTTATTTGTCTGTACAGGGGTGGTTTTCAATATGGGACCTCACTGCCGGATGCTATGACATCATTCTATTATTCCATCCACCCAACCATCCGTAATCTGCTGGGTTGTGGTAAGCCTGTACTTTGGGGCATAATAACACAACGTAGTTGGTTGTCGTTCCATCATGTCATTGCTTTAACTGTTTACTTCTTCATATGTAGTCCTTGTTTTTCTCAACGCTGTTGCCTTTGCGTAAGTTTTGTCAGACTAAATGCTGATTCCTGCTAATCGACCACTGCTTGTTAGCATAGTGAGGTGGCCCTATCATTAAACCATTTTGGTTGTGGGGATGAAGCCCGTGATTATTCTAGCGTTTTATGACTAAGG
This sequence comes from Petrocephalus sullivani, assembly GCA_026780845.1. NCBI lineage: Eukaryota > Metazoa > Chordata > Actinopteri > Osteoglossiformes > Mormyridae > Petrocephalus > Petrocephalus sullivani. The sequence continues at coordinate 2,263,336 of JAODKM010000059.1, read as the reverse complement.
GAAGTCAGAAGGCGAGAGGCAGCAGTACACCACAGAAGGAATGCTAATCAATCATAGGGCAGTTACATCCATCCATCCATTTGTTTTCCATTAATCACTTATCAATCGTGAGCCTGGGCCACACCCCATGCATCTCGGGGCAGTATACTCCACAGATAGCTACATAATCCAGTTAGATGCAATTTGTAACAGACAAAGGGCACCATAATGGTCTGCATTTGCCAGAAGTATGCTTATTGGATTATTTCAACAACTTAATTAAATGCAGTATTTGCAAATGCCCTAAAACATTAAATGCTACATTGCCCTCTTTCCAAATAAAATATATATGGATGTCATTTCCAGGGTTATTATAGTTAACGAAAACTAAGACTAAAACTAGGAGTTTTTGTTAACTGAAGTAAAAATAGAAACGATTAAAAAAATTAAAACTAAAAAAAAACTACAATGCAACAAAAGAAAGAGTCTTCACTCTTTCTCCTTTCTCCTTCACTCTTTCTCCTTTCTCCTTCACTCTTTCTTCTTTCTCCTTCACACTTTCTACTTTCTCCTGCACACTTTCTCCTTTCTCCTGCACACTTTCTTGTACAGGGTGAAAGCATGTAAGTCAGTTCCAGAGTGGTATCAAGACTAAAATTAATATTGAAACCAAAAGAAAAACCTGAATTAAACCTAAAAATGTTCATAAAATAAAAACAAAACTAAAACTCCTTTCTCCTTCCCACTTTCTCCTTTCTCCTTCACGCTTTCTCCTTCCCACTTTCTCGTTTCTCCTTCACTCTTTCTCCTTTCTCCTTCCCACTTTCTCCTTTCTCCTTCACTCTTTCTTCTTTCTCCTTCCCACTTTCTCCTTTCTCCTTCACACTTTCTCCTTTCTCCTGCACACTTTCTTGTACAGGGTGAAAGCATGTAAGTCAGTTCCAGAGTGGTATCAAGACTAAAATTAATATTGAAACCAAAAGAAAAACCTGAATTAAACCTAGAAATGTTCATAAAATAAAAACAAAACTAAAACTATTTCTACATTCATAAAAGAAACTGAAACTGAACTAAAACTGAAAAACATGAAAAAGTAAATAAAGATAAAAACTAATGCAAATTTGAAAACCATAACAACCTTCATCTTTTCATCATACAATAATGTAACAGGCATTCCAACACAATGACAAATAAGATAAAACAAAATCATTAAAAAATGACAGCGCTCAAATGAATGTGATTTGTGCCATTGTTGCCGTGATCTGGAAGCCGAAATCAATAAATGCAACTGTAATATAGCTGTGTGCTGTATCTCCTTATATCGTTACAGTGCAGCTAGTTAATACGTGTCAATAATTTTGCCTGGGCACACAGCATGCATTCTTGACAGAGTATGCCGGCCCCGTTGGGATTTCAGCATGAAAATTACCACGACATGCACAGGCACTGAGCTGTAGCTGTAGCCTACAACTTCAATTATTGATAAAACCATGTTTTCAAATGGATCCCCCATTTCCAAATAAATGACTTGAATTATTCATGTGTTTTCTAAAAGTAACATGGCTTGAATCAAGCACCTGGGAAGTCAACAGTGACTGTCACAGTCCATTCACCTAACCAAACTTCTTCATAACACGAGTCTTGAAACAAAGCAAATCAAAAATAACGAATACCAAGCTTTCCTTGAGCATTCCATTGCAAAATCATGAGGAGCCTAGCTCTTGCTTGGAGTGTGACTACTGCAGCTTTGGTCAATGTGCCCAATGGTCAATATGACTACAGTAGCCATCAATAGCCTGTTCATCGGTCAGTGCAGCTGCATTAGCTTCCAGAAGCCTGCCCCATGGTCAGTATTATGACAGTAGCTTCCAGAACCCTGCCCACTAGTCACTGTGACTACAACAGCATTCAAGAGTTTGCCCATTGGTCAGTGTGACAACAATAGCTTTCAAGAGATTGCGCATTACTCAGTGTGAATACAGGAGTCTGTTAGTGTGACAGCTGCCTTCAGTAGTTTTTACACAATCCATGTTCCTGACATAAAGTGGGTAAACGCTGCCATTGGTTTTGTTGTAAACCTTTGTACGTTTGGTGTTTTTTAAACAGCAATATTGTGATAAAAGTAAGCATTGTCCTTATGACTATCTTGTGTAACCCTAAGGAAACTTCCTCAGAGTTCCTTTAGTTAAAGGCCCATACGGATAGCTGTCACTAACTAACACATGATGATGTTATCAGTAATCAATAAGGCCGCTGGCTCTTGGCCAGCTTTCATGTAACTTTGCCAAATGGTGAACTCAGAGCTTCAGAATTATAGATGATAACCGTGCACTTGATGCTGCATTTATGGGGCTCTGCCCGACACCAGCCACAGGGTCACACTTGCTATCCATTTGGTTAGACTAGCACACGCCTTCTGTTAGCCCCATGCTAATAGCCTGCATAAAATAAACAGCAGAGAAGCCAGGATTAGGAGCTCCTCCGCCGTTTAAAGCTCCAAGGCGAGTTAAAGCCAGAACAAAACGTGGGTATCTCCCCTCGGAGGCCTCGCACGGCTTGCTGAGGGAATCGGCGGAGATCAGAGAAGAGGCTGGCAGACTATCAAAGATCAGAATATAGAGCACATACTCTCCGCACCCAGGAGCCAGAAAGGAGCTGGACCAGCGCCTGGCTTTGTCCAAGATGCTTTCCGAGGTACCTCAGCCTATACCCATGAGGACCGAGGCTCAGGTGGATGCAGCTCCGGGAGGCTGGGGGTGGGAGTCAGACTGCCACTTCCTGGAAGTTGTGTGAGGTGGCAGGACTAAAGGGTGGTTCCCAGCCAAAGCTCGTGATCGTAACGTGATAATTCCATGTGGGCTTAGCCCCTTGGGTTTGCCTTCGGCTGTATTTTCCTGAATATTAACGGGACTGTAATCCCAGGTTTGTATTTGCAAACCCACAATGTAAAAATGATTAAGACGGCCGAATGGTGCCGGGAAAGTCAGCCCACGGGATTCTGCACGGTAAGCAAAGGACTTCAGTCTGTGGTTACAGCAGGTAACTTTCTTTGTGTCGGAGAAGCGCACTGCGTTAACCCCACTGGAGGAGAGAAGCCACCCTTTTTATTGTTTTTTTATATTACAGCAGCAGATCAGAAAAAAAGTTGAACGTAACATTTACAAATAATAACATTGTTTTTGAGGGACTTTTTTATTGGGGTTCAAAACATTTGGAGGGGACAGAAATATGATAATGATGCAGGTCGACAATGGTGTGGACCAGGGTTCACTGATGGTGTGGAGAGAAGGGAGAATGAACCCCAAGAGGTCAGAGCCTCTATGGTTCACACGTCTTAAAATCGAGCCAGGAAGAGAGCAGAAGATTATCAGGAATCATTAGACATGAAGACATCGTCAGGTTGCTTTGACAGGGGGCGAGCTTATACAGTATATGCCTATGTCAGCCAGACTGTCCAATTAGATTTCCTGTAACTCAGATTGACATGTGAGGATTGCAAATTAAAATGCACTTTGTTCTGATGGGTGCTCTTCCCACCAGACTACCCCAGCTAAGGCTCTTTTTAAAGGGGGACCCCATGCTAAGCCTCTCTGGCTCTCTCCCTTTCCCGGCACCCCCCTTTAAAACCAAGACAGTCCTAAAATCATGATGTCACTGGGTGCAGGCTCTTTTTCCTCGGTGTTCAGCTTTATTGTAACAGAATGTTCTAGCACAGCAGTTTTCAACTGGGGTTCCATAGAGAAGTCGCAGGGGGTCTCACCGTAAATTAACAAAGTGTCGATATTCTTTTCCAGTTTGCGCAGTGAGAACACCCCCCCCCCCCCAGAGATTAAAAAAATACTTTATTTAGTAAGGGGTCACAAGCTCTACTCTGTTTTCCTTTGGGTGTCCATGGTTTACAGAAAGGTTAAAAAAACCCTGTTCTTGCATGTCGAAAACGCGCCTTTGAAATATTCATGCGACCGAGAAAACCTTGTTTGTTGGTGAGCCAGTCGCGCGGCAGCCCCAACAGAGGGCCCCGCTGACGCAAATAAATCTCGAAGCCGGAGTGAAATCAGCCTGCCGAAGCGAGCTTGAGTGAGGATGCAATCTGTACTGTGCTCTGAAGCAGTTTGTGCCAGGAGCCTGCAGACAGGAGCTTTACAGATGTTGCTTTTGTTCCTTATACGGGCAAGTGCTCTGCATCTCGCCTCTGCGTTATTATAATTCTCGTTGTTGCTCACTACGTTGATCTGGCAGATGTCATTGTTGCTGGGGAATTACAGGGAATTGCAATGTGCAAATGGGTCATGTTAAACTATACACAATACCAGCATGTGAGTCGCAGTTTACATTGATTTCTTTTCATCACACGACTCTGACGGTACAAGCAAGTAAAAATTAACTCGCAGATGCATCTGTAAGTTCAAAGTCATGCTGAGGCTGCAAGATGCTTCAGCGAGAGCGAGATACAGAGCTTTGGTCACATGACCTCAAAAATGATATGGATGCATTCGAGTGACCTCAGGAAAGAGTGGCAAACGCTTCCAAGACTTAAAGGGTTTCCATATAAGGCTATGGCAGCAGGGAATGAAGTGGGACACCATCCATGCATGCGAGTCCCTTAGGGGCAGGGTCAGCACCGTGTGTTATTTCTACATTTTCACTATTTTAACCACAAATGGAAATGGCAGTTTGGAACCAGTTTGTGTGTGAATATAGAAACCATTTCATGCTTCTCCCTCCAGCAAATTAATTCATATACTTCCATGTATCATGTTGCCTGGTGCGAGGGCAATTATCTCTCTTAAAGATAATAGACTTCAGAAAAACAAATCCTGTCCATCCACCTATCACCATTGATGGCACTGTTGTGGAGAGGGTTAAAAGCACTTGGTCCCTGGGTGTCCACATCACAGACGACCTTACTTGGTCTCTCAGTTCAGCCTCCTTAGCCAGGAGATCGCAACAGCGTCTGCACTTTTTACAGAGACTAAAGAGCACAAGACTCCCTTCTCCTCAGTACATATATACACTACATGCATCTATAGGGGAGCTATTGAAAGTCTGCTCTCCAGCTGCATCATTGCCTGACTGCAGCTCACTGCAGCGGATAGCGAGGGCAGCCGAGAAGATCATTGGGGTGCCTGCACCTCCCCTATGAGACATTCACCACTAGTGCTGCCCTCACAGAGCCAGTAACATTATACAAGACCAATTCCACCCTCTACATGGACTTTTTTCTCTTTTGCTGTCTGGGAAACAGTATGGAAGCATGCATGCTGGTTCTGCCAGACTGTGTAACAGCTTCATACTACAAGCCATCAGAATTCTTAATGCACATTCATGTTAAAATCTCTGCCTAGCCAAAAGCCATTCTAGTACACCAGCTCATTGTATACTTTACAATAATTCCATTATAATCACAACGGCACTTGCACTTTACCTACTGTCTATTACTTTTACTATTACAACATGCACTGTTATGTTCTGTCAATGATAACTCTATGCTTGCTTAAAGGATGCCAAATCACTCCATCTGTAGTTTGTAGGGTTACATTTCATCTGATCTACAGTCTATAATGTCAAACGTGTTAACACTCAACCAGTGCTGATATATTTTCCTTGTGTGCGATAATTGATATCTAGCATGCTGCTAGGTGGTCCTCTGGCACTTACATTATGCAGGTTATATTTAAGTAAGTGTACAGAAAGTACCTATGACCCTATATTGTTATCTTGTTGCACTGTTTATAGTGTTGTTTTTGGCCTTGTTCCACATTGTATTTTGTTATACATATGCGGTCCATAGAGAAACATCTCACTGTGCACGTGTACACAGCTGTTATGCCTGATGTAAAGATTTTCAACTCTCAGGAAATGTTTGATCAAAATCCTATGTCGACAAATCTGTATCATCTATTAAAAGGACAATGAAATCTCCAAGGATAATGAGAATAAACAGGATTTCTCGGGATGACCCCAATGCCCAAAGTCAGCATTTGTAAAATTCTGTCATTACTTAATTATTACATATTAAAATGAGTGAGATTGTATGTATCTTACTACGTTTCAGTGCTTGTCAACAGCCATTAAGGTGGTGATACACAGGGTAAATTTTTGAGCAATGTTTCCGAGCAGCCGCCAAGCAGGGGTGCGGGAGCTTTTGGGAAACACACCCGAGGTGAGACTAAGGGCAACTCTTCCGGATCTGGAAGATCAGGAAAAGTTGCCCACTGCCAATCGAAGCTTTTCCAATACCAGTGGGAAAGTGCCTGAGCAGTACTGCCTGGCAACATTGCTCAAGAAGTTGCCCTGTGCATCGTCATCTGTAGGAGCATGTATGTGTCATGACACTAAATAACATTCATTTTATCATCTTCTTATATACTTCCTAAACGTTTCTTAACTTAGTCGCTCATTACTGATCTTCAGAGATTATAAATGCCATTAATGTATTCATGTAATCATATTGTATCATCATTGCATGAATTACCTAACATACAATGAGCCCTTATTAGATTTTATTTATAGTCAACTCAAAATTGAAACAAATCATTTCTGTTGCTGTGGATTCTTTTTGATATATAAAGGGTACTGCTCTTCATAATGGGAGCAAAGGTCTTCACCAATGTAGTACTATATCCTTGAAGTTAACGACTGTTGGACATCTTCCTGGGCTACTGGTGTGGATAAGGGTTACTAATTCACAACAAGAAGCCAAATATCCACCTATTTAATCATACTATGTATGTATGGTTTTAGATATTATTTTTTTAAATAATATTATTTTTAGATATTAACCCGGCCCCTACAGTAAATTTAGTGTTTTTGATTGATCCATTTCTTCATCTATGTGTCCAATTTCTATCATTTATAGATCTGAAGATTTTGAAAGAAAAAGAATTAGTAAGAAGCCAATGCCATTGGCTGGGAGAGAGGGGCGGGGTCATGAGTCCACAAATGGGGTGAGAGGAAGCCATGAGTTTCCACAGCTGTTTGTTGATGGGAAGGATGGAGTGGGAAGGAATCTTGAAAGAAAGACGCTCATGTGCAATGTTCAATAGCAGACAGCCTATAAGAAGTTGATTCCATGGTTTGATACTATAGACAGACGCGGCAGCTAACAGGGATGTTACAATGAATGTTGCCACCAGACCTGCCCCTGTTGCTTCTGCCAATGTAAAAATGGCTCCAGTGTAGTTTTGGGTCCTTGTATAACAGCACCTAAATGTATAAATGTATTCTGGTCATGTGTTTATATATGTGTGTTCATATATCTTGCATTTGACTCATAATTCATCATTGTGTATTGTAAACTTTATTAAAATAACCTTCATCTCGCATAGAAAGGCAATGTTTCCTCCAACATTTGCTGTTGGGAAATGTGTGGCAGGAGGTGTGGGAACTGATGGTGTGAGCGCTGTGTTTGTCCTCCACCAGGACCTCCAGTCATCGTGGGAATGAGCATCAACATCGCCAGCATTGACTCCATCTCAGAAGTCAACATGGTGAGTATTCAGCCTGCGACTCAGTCCAGCTCGTTAAACATTCGTCTCCCACGTTTGGAAACTGTTTTGACCTGCGGACCGAGACTCCTGGCGGTTTTCAGCATAGCATAGCATCAATGCCAACTCTAAAACGAAAAAAACAAAACAAAACAACAAACCGAAAACAAATCTAAGCAGACTCTGGGCCATTGCGTTTATCCTAATGTCACTTCAACATCAGGAGGAATGACGCTGACAACCCAGCACCGTAAGACTTCTAAGGATCCTAAACACCTTCCGCTTGAGCTAGGATGGTCCAGGGCTGCTGGTTATGCATGAATTATCACAGGGCTACAAGCAGGCCTTCCCTGAAACGTTAAACCTTCTATTTTTTTACATGAGATTACATGACTAATGTGAATGAGTAGCAATAGTCACACTCTCCTGCTTTTCTGGGCCCTGCTGTAGGATGTGTTGGCCAGTCATTCTGCTCCTTCTTTATAAAGAGCAGTCAGCTACTCAGAAATACGTGGGAAATGCCAATGTGTTTGTTTAAGCTGTTGGAAGCAATAAGGATGTGAATCATCGGCTTTGCCGCCATCAGCAGAGCTGTGATGCGATATCAGGACAATGCCATGCAGATCCAAGCACATTATCCAAACACATATGGTACAGCATAAAACAAACAATGCAGTATAATTCTTAAATTCAGCTTACAGGGCTCAACGTCTGTCCTGCTACAAGGTTCCTCATTAGATGCTGTGGGCAAAGATATAATGTCAAAATTAAGAGAATTAAAGTGAAAGGCCAGAGTTTATAAGAAAAGTCAGTTCATATCTCTACATGTGGTTTGAAATGTGCCCCAATAATATCTTCTTGAGGCGCCAGCCACACCTCACGTACGTTTGCCTACGTTTTGGCCGGGTGCATTTCCCCCCGGTAAGTCTAACGGGAGTGCAAACAAAACAGAGTACAAAGACGAATGTGAGTATGATGCAGACACTCTGCATGCTGCTGACAGGTATAAGAGAAACGATCGCGACGCAGCGAGAATATGTCCACGAGCACCGGTGAGCAGCAGAATTCTTCTTCGGATGATTTTTCAGTTATTGGTTTAGCGTTTTACGATTAAGATTAATTGCCGTGCCAGTCCCCTACCTTTCCATGAGTTGAATCCAGTAACCAGAAAACGGTATCATTCCCTGAGGTGATGTATGTATTACTCAATAGTTTAGTGATTCTTCGTATTTAAATTAAGAGTCGTTGGCAGAAATGTGGCCACATTTTTCTCGTCGCAAATCTGTACTTTTCTCTTTATATGTGTGCTGTCTGTATTAATATATATTACAGTGTTTGATTCATAAAGTTCATTTAAAGTGCATCTGCAAAGGAGGTGGTTAAATTTAACAGGAATCCCATTAGCATCACCACTGGGACACAAGTGGATCATGGGAACCATTAGTCCACTATATGTTTCGTGTTAAGCACGGACATATACATGTAATACGGGATAGAGCTCCTGTTCCTGTTTGGTGCCATGCACTATGTCGTAGGGCCTAAGTGACAAGTTTAGCTAAGGCTCTAGAAAAGAAAGGCAGGCTTCTTCGAAATTCCGGAATCCCCCACATCACTCCTCACGGTACCATAGTAGTAATGTTTAGCAAATGATTATTTAGTTTTCGTTCAACTAATGTGCAATAAACTTCACCTTTACAGTGAACTCTTTACGTTTACATTTTACATTTATGTTTGTTTGTCAGACACTTTTGTCCAATACACCGTTCAAGTGAGTCACATACTCTTTTACCGTACTATTGACTGCAAATGGTCCGTTTTACATTTATTGCACAAATTAACATTCTAAACCTTGACTAATATACAGTATAATGCATGTTAAATATGTTAGTATATGCATGATAAGCTATTTTTGATCAATTCCTGCGGTAGCCAAACAGCTATGACTTGAAGCTATTAGTAGCTGTGGCTCACTGCCCGCAGTAAATTGCTGCTGTTGCAAACTCAATTCAAGACGCCCTAACAGATGTTTCATTCACACAGGGGCAGAAGTCAGGGTTCTGAACTGACATTAATACGGATTCCATGGTTTCGCAAGTCAAGACTATTGGTCACGAGCGCGGGCAAGGTGCACATCACTCAGGCGGAGAGCATTAAGCTTGAAAATTTCGAATCCGATTCACACGGGGGGGGGACCAGTCTGGTGACATCAAAAATGTAAATACGACAAGAAGCAGAAATTTGTGCGAATGCCAGACACTATCCATTCATTCTGCATGCCCACTTGTCCTACTCAGGGTTGCGGGGGTCCGGAGCCTATTCCAGAAGCTCTGACCACAAGGCAGGGAATAACTCAGGACGGGTTACTAAAACTAATAAATCACTAAAACTAATGGGGTGCCAACACCATTTGCACAAACACTTATGGACAATTTGGTAACTCCATTTCACCTTAGCATGTTCCTGGACCCATGGGAGGAAACCAGAGTACACACAGGGAGAACATGCAAACTCCATACATGGAGCCAGGGTAGAAACTGGATCCAAGAATCCCAAAGGAATGAGGCACCAGTGCTTCACCACACAGCGGAATTGTGTTAGACAATTCATTTAGAGCTGACACAGACAGAGCAACCATTTTTGAGTGAGTAAATATTTGTGTGTTAAAGGTTTATAGACGTTCTCTAGGATTGGTTTTTAATCTTGTTTGTTGGCGTCTCTCCCAAAACCTAATTCACCCTTTTGTAAAATGGGGCTGATCTTGACATCATCAGTGATACTGGGACCAACACCCACACAGAATCGGCAACCTTATCATGGCGGCACGTCATTGGGCCCACATTCGCCGCCATAAAGGGGTGTGGCCTGAGGGACCATACGCTCACTATGCCGGATAACATTACCGAATGATAATGACAGATCCAGTCTAAGCAGCAGATCCCAAAACCAAAGCCGTTCACACTGCGAATTTGAAGTTCACACCTTCAGCATGCCTCCGAGACCTCCCTCCCTGCTCCCTCACAAAAAGTGCTACATTGCACAGCACCTATACGCACCCCCACCACCCTAGGGAATTGCCAAACATCTGGATTTTCATCTAATTAATCATGAAGTTACAACTTGAAGTGACAACACAGGTTATTTGCAACACATCGTAAATGCACCATGCTGAATATTGGCCAGCAAGTCTTTTTTTTTATATCAAAATAAGTCACACTCCTACACCTATATGGCCAGAATACTGAAGAAGTTCACTGATCCCATTGAACAGGAAGTGCTCATGTCGGGGGGATTCCAATGGGCACATCCTGGCCGAGGGCATGTTATGGCACGGTTAACGGCTCCACCATCGAGACTCAGACAGTGCTGTTTCCTATAGCCGGGAAGCTACCTCAGGACATCCCGTTTACCATCCCTGGGGCTTATGTCATCTTTTTGCCAACGTGCAATTCCGGGCATAACTCGCATCTACATCAAAATTCCTGCTTACGGTATTCCATGCACACACAGGCCCGGTTTAATAGAATTTGCTGTTTATCACAATGGCCACATCAATCACCGGTACATTACTTTTCCTGTCGCAGCTGTTATTATGCACCGAAACATAATATATGATTTGGGTGCGCGATTGCCGTGCAGTATCGTGACAAGCGGCTCCTTCCTATGATTTTATGGAGCCACGGGTACAGAGGGGAGGCAGCTCATGAGCGCCTTCCTTTGATTTAATTATAAATATTCCTGTTCAGAAGCCATAAGTCGCTCCAAATGCGAGGAATTGCAGTCGAAAGACAAAAGAAAGGCAAATTGATTTTCCCCCCCAGTTGACCACAGTCCTTTTCATTGCCTAGGCACCGTATAAAATTTTTTTAAATGTATACACGAAATGTCTCGAATGCTACGCGCGCCCTTGGGTTATTCGATGGATTGATTATAAACTGAATGACGTTAACTGAAATGGGTACCGCCGGGCCATCCATCACCCATTACGACTGTGTCCTGCAGCGTTACGTTTAATAGCCTATAAACCCATTAGCTTTAGGCAGATCGAGTCCAGGTTTAAGCCCTCCCCATTCAGAGACACCATCATGCATTAGACCTGTCTGTCATAGCTGTGGGCGGGACTTCCATCTCTGTCACCTGACAACCACTCCCTCTTTGCTATGATGTCACAGTGCGTGCCTCGTGACTGGCTGGCATGACGTTCAAGGCCGTCTCCATGGTTCCCATGATAGCTGCCAGCTGCGGCCCAAGTCGAGAAAAAGCAAACCATAAAGACGCAGTTTGCCGTATATGAAACGTTAAGCCAGTAACCACCGTCATGTAATAAATCAGCAGGTGACGCTGGGAAGTAAACAGGCAACCAAAAAGTGCAGTGAGGAAATTAGCACACTCAGGTATGCCTCTGGTGACATTTTAAATGCTTAACGTGGTCATTTTGATCTGGTAGAATGTTACACACCCAGCATTGAAGGATTGCTAACAAAGCTGACCTTTTATTATAATGTACATTTCAAAATGCTTATGTTTTATTACATTATCGTCATCATATTTTAGGCTTCCACATCCAAGCAGCCTGTAAGCAAAATAGCCTGTAATCCATGACAGCTTTGAATAAAAGGCACAGTAAGTCATTCAACAGCTTTCAAAAAGTATATCATTTTCTTTGCAGGTATACCAGTGTTGCTGCCTTTAAATTTAATGCTAGCCCAATCAATAAAATCAAGGAGGGGACTGAGAATTCTTGCCCCTAAATATGGCGTTTTCAGTAGAGGACATGCTAACCTTTTAATTTCCATGGAAACAGATAACTAATTCAGATTAATACCATATTTACATAATGTAGAAGGGACTTGCATCATATAGTAAATCAGTGTAGGACACAGAAAATCTTTTGTATGGAATTTCAGAGCTGATATAAAAGAAACAAATATATATATATTTATCTTAGCAGCTACTATGATCTTCACATCTGGATTCAAATATTTGAGTGTAACAACATGTTGTTTTAGTATACTCTCCATGTGCATGGCAAGGGGAAATTGTTTTTAAGTAACATTAATGTTAAAGAATTATGCATACAAAGCATCAACATGTGTTTGCTAGCATATAATAAGCATATTAAACCTCTTTACCATAGTTTAAGAATAAATATACAAGCAAACTATTTTGTTTTCTGTTATGTTCTGGGTGGAGATCCCTGTGGTGACCCTGATGTTGTAAAATTGACTAAGGTACTAGAACTGGTGAATTGCCTCGGTAAACAACCAGTGGAAACATAGTAATAATAATCACATTACATTATTCCCTAGCTGTTCCAGATAAGTGAGCGATTTATAGACATGAGCCAAAACATGTTTGTTCAGATGACAGTAGCCATGCTGCCTCGAACCGTGACATCCGTCCGCTCGGCGCACTGACCCCGGGCTATTTTGAGTATCTTGGGGAGTCACTGTCGTTCCATCGGACCGGTTTTAAAAACGTTAATGTCGCGGATGTCTGAATGTTTCTCCCCCGTACGCATGACCTGCCCAGTAAGATGTACATATCCTCCAAAGTCAAATCACCGCTTTCTCTGATGGAAAAGGGGGGGTAGTGTTCCTAATTACTCTCTGGGGATCAATTCAATCAATAATAGCATGTCATCTCTCTCTTTATTACAAATTATGTAAGTCAGCAGACTGAAAGGGTGAAACACCTATCACAACATAAACTAGGAAGAACGGCTTTCTTTGACAATCTCTCGCAGCGCAATTTTGGGTTTTACACCCAAAGACATTATTAAAAGATGTTTATGTGCGCAACATATATATTTCTATCACGTGTGCATGCTCTCTAGGCGTGGTCCTGCTTGACGGAATGCTGACATGCTAATTATAAGGCTAGAGCACATAAAGTGAAACCTCCGCTGTTTATCTAACCAACCAAAGCAACAGTCACATTACAGTAAAGCAGCTTAATAAATTTCGATGTAAAACTAATTATTGTCAGACTCTTAAAAATGGCTACTAATCATAATTACAATACTGATCTCAATGGCTCATTTTCAATTAATACGGAGCTGTTTAATTGGAGGCATTTTATGTAGGTCTCTGAGTGTAACCGCGGGTCTGCTGTCTCAGAGGGAGCCCCGGCCGCTCGCTCCTCGCTTCTCTTCCCCTTTTATCCAGTACGACGTCGCTGCCGGATACTTGCTAACTCGACCGGACTGGATACACCACAAGATCCACTTTATTCACAGCTTCTTTTACCGGATTCTTGGGAGGGGGTTTAATCCAGATTTCTGGAACATGGATTTTTTTCCACATCATTCTATAAATTACTTTAGTTATTATTATCCAATACGCATAAATGTCATGTTTTGTGCCTTTTTTGTGCTGTGCTCCTTTGATTTATTAATTGCGGTGTCATTGCGGAATACCCCAGTACCGCCGGCATTTTTGACGACGCCGCAGATTCCGTACGATATCTCGTTTTATTTTTGTTTCCCAGAACATCTGAAACATTAAGAATAGAAAACGCTGAATCAGATAGTAAGAAGGTTACATGGAATCCTGTGCAGAGGGGTGCATAATCTAAGTCTTCAAGCTGTTTGGGAGACGCCCCCTTCAAAAAAAATAACAAAACCATCTTTCACTTCTCTTTGCTGATTCAGCGCAAAAAGCAAATTTGAATACCAAAGTAAATAAGTAGATGGATGATTCATACGACATAGCAACATGCAGTTTGCAACATGTTCTGAAAACGATTACTTGCATTATTCTGCAAGTAATGTTATAGATTTATGGCCTTTTGGTTTTTTGTAATTTTATCTTATTCCAGGTGTCCAGATGTTATTAAGGGATTTGAAAGGGAACACTGGGGATTCTTTCTTTTCATAGCCTAGGTCAGTTTATATCTAGTTGAATGACCACTAAGATCTTTCCCCCTAGCTAACAAAAGAAGATACGAATAATAACTTAGGTTAAGATGATAACAATATGAGTTTTGTACTAGTGACCTAGTCAGCCTTATTAAATGAATGCAGTCAGCATTTACAGATTTTGATTGCTTCTTCTATTTTGTCAGATTACTTGCTGATAAAAAGTGTGCCTGGACTCGTTAGAAATGGATGATATAAGGGATGCAGCATTTGTGCGGATGTGTAGTTCCGGGTCATGCATGGTGTGTGTAAGGGATAGCTTTTCACACGAGTGACTCAGACAAGAACAGCTGTACCTCACACATTTGTTCGGAGTGTGTTCAGGCACACATGACAGGTCAGCACAGCAGCAGCGAAGGAGAAACTGCATCCTCCCTTAAGATTAGTATGTTGTCCACTGGGGACTCGAAGAACAAGACAGACACGCAGTGTCACCCTCCTAATGGAGGGTCAATTTTCCTGATTTTAGGGCAGCTTAGCAGAGTTGCCCTCCTGGTGAGGACCATCATCATGTCAGGTCTTGCTCATGAACTTGTCCAGTCTAGAAAATTTGAGTAGAATCTCCCTCCTGAACTGGACCACTCATTGACTGGTCCAGTCTAGGGCATTTGCGCAGAGTCTCCCTCCTAAAGGGGACTGCTCATTGATTTATCCGGTCTAGGGTATTTCGGCAGAGTCTCCCTCGTGAAGGACACTGCTCATGGACTTGTCCAGTCTAGGGCATTTGGGCAGAGTCTCCCTCCTGAAGGGGACCTGTCATTGACTTGTCCGGTCTAAGCATTTGGGCAGAGTCTCCCTCTTGAAGGGGACCTGTCATTGACTTGTCCGGTCTAAGCATTTGGGCAGACTCTCCCTCCTGAAGGGGACCTGTCATTGACTTGTCCGGTCTAAGCATTTGGGCAGAGTCTCCCTCCTGAAGGGGACCTGTCATTGACTTGTCCGGTCTAAGCATTTGGGCAGAGTCTCCCTCTTGAAGTGGACCTCTCATTGACTTGTCCACTCCCAGGCAGGTGGGCAGAGGTGTCGTAGTGAGCATTAACTGAGCCAGACAGCAGTCAAATTGCAGACGCACTCTTGCCGGCTGCCGTGGCACCTGCAGCGAATGCTAAACAGATTGTTGCGTGTTCAGATATTCCTGCCTCTTCCCCAAGATCATCATGAGCCCAGACCACAATGACAGCCCAGCCATCTACATAAACCATCTGCACTCGTCATCATCAGCCACACGCGCGGAAACAAAAGCACATGCTGTAACTTACAGCATCAGCTTGCAATATTAATAATACGTATTGATTGCAGGTGTCGTATTACAGCTCCAAATATGATTGAGTGAAATATCACTAGGCAATTCCTTTTAGGGACAGCACTAAACCTTTTCTGACCTCCCGTGATAAATCGCTACAAAAAGCAATAAATGCAGTCACTTTTTTTTCTTTCAGTTTTACAGCCAGCAATTTTTTTTCAGAAATATCTAAATAAATAATACAAATAAAAAATAGTTCCCTGTGCCAAATAATTAGCCTCCTTGTCTGTTATTCTCAGGCATATTGATCCAGCTTTGTTTTGTGGTGGGTTACTGTGTTTAGCGCAAGGATGATAAGTCTCCCTCATTTTGGTTAATGTTAAGACTTTTCAGTCGTAAGTCATCCTGGGAGCACGCAGCAGGTACTTGTCAAACAGTGATTGCTCCAAATTAAAACATTCATCAGGAGCATAAGCAAGCAGACTGAAAGGACCCACAGTGAGTGGTGTTTCGACATCGCAAATAGACCACTGGGGGGGGGGGGGGGGCGGGGTGCTGGGGCGGGGCTGTAGGCAGAAGGACGCTCTAAACGGTACGGTCAACGAGGCGGACAGAGAGCCCGTCCAAGTCTGGCTTTGTCGCCAGGTCCTAAGAGGTTTTTACAGGGCAGACCTCCATTAGCGTTACAAAGTAGTGCTGGATGGAGGGGGCGGAGCTAAATCGTAGCATGCCACACCAGGCGGAGGTCATGTGCCTCTACGAGTGCCCGCCTCAAAGATTTTATCTATAATGAACAAGCTATTTTATGAAACTCCTGATTAATGCATCCAATTTCATGTTCAAACCACTAATGTCAATAAAAAGGTCCATGCAATTGGATTTTGCTAATCAACATATCATCATTATTGCTTGCTTGGCACATACTCCGAGGCCAGAAAGTAGATTGAGGGTGTAGACTTGTGACTTGAAGTTTCCTGGATTGAGCATCTAGGGAGATCCTGCTGGTTTGGTCTAGGAGGGAAATGCTTTTGAATATCCATTCGAGAAATTACAAAACAGTAATTTATTCAATGACTGCCTTGGTTTCTTCCATGTGTTCACAACATTGTTCTCAGTGCAAAATGGTAACTAGCTGAGTGTCTTTAACCTGCAAGCCAACCGAGAATCTTATCAGAGGTACCTCAAGTGACCGAGACTGACCTGAGCTCCATGAAGGACACCAACCGCTCAATTCTGCTCCCTCCCCTTGCCAGGATTACACCATCACGATGTATTTCCAGCAAAGCTGGCGGGACAAGCGGCTGGCATATGCCGAACTGGCACTCAACCTCACCCTGGACAACCGCGTGGCTGACCAGCTCTGGCTTCCGGACACCTACTTTCTCAACGACAAGAAGTCCTTCTTGCACGGGGTGACAGTGAAGAACCGCATGATCCGGCTTCATCCTGATGGCACGGTCCTCTACGGACTCAGGTAGGACTCTTCCCAGTTCCATGCTGATGTTCTATACGGCACACTGTCTTTATGACACCAGGATACACTGCACAAAACAAAACTGCAGTAAAAAAAAAAAAAAAAACGAACGTCTTGTGAGTAAGGTCCTTGAGTCATAAAAACTTCTCCCCTCGTGCTAAAATATCAGGAAAGTTCTACGATTCCGAATATTGAGATTGATGAAAATGCTTTGATTTGGTTTGTGTTCATCCCATATTTGGATCTGATTTTCCTTTGTCAAGCACTTAAAATTGTGGACAGAGACCATGCAATACATACACATGGCTAAAATTCCTTAAAGATTTAAAGTTGCGGTCCAGTTAAGAGGCAGGGTCACCTTTCACGGTGATCGCGTGCCTGACAATTACGGATCAGAAACAAATCCAGTGACATCACTGGGAAGAAGCCGAGTTCCTTAGACATCTGTTGATAATGACTACATGGTACTGTGATGGGAGGCAGGCATTAATATTGTAAACTTGATGGATTGAACATATGCCATATCGTTGCCATTTTGAGCATCGTGCAGAAAATCTCCAGCATTCTCTCCAGCGATGTTTGCGTGGGCAGCCAGACCTAATTTATAGACCCTCTTGCAGAAACAAGACAGCGTGCAGCTATTGACATTTTCCGGAAGCTGCCAGACTTTGTCCTCTTCCTTCATGCGCTTGTCGCACAGATGTTTATCTTTTCCCTTAATTAAAGGCAAAGTTATGCCATACAGTAAATTATTACTCCAGCTTAAATGTATAGAGGGCTTCTCGACCCCGGCTGAATGCACGCGGTGGATGCCATATGGCACTGGAGTCTGTCCAAGCTGTAGGGTCGAGACTGATGACAGACAATGCTTTACAGACGTGATGCAAAGCTGTGTGAGGTGGAGGTGCTGGAGATTAGGTCTCGGTCTCACATTGGAGGAGAAGGTCTGCAGGTACGCCTGGACGGACAGCTAAGAAGGAATATAGACCACCCCCAGGGCGTCAGCCTGGCGGGCGTGTGGTGAGACAGCAAGCAGTGAAATAGCAAAGAGGCGTGCAATCATAAACAGCTTTTAGGATGATAAGTCCCTGGTGGAACATCCATAAACTTCATTAAATGTTCTGGGGAGATGGAGCACCACAGCTTCTCCAAATGGCTTCTGTTCATAGTGGCCTAACAGATGATGGTATCTTTTCGTAATTATTTGCTTTGAAACAAGGCCTGGGGTGGAACAAAAAAAAAAAACAAAAAACAGAAATGAGTCCAGAGGGAGACCTATATAAAAATGTATTTAACTGGTTTTGTTTTCCTGTTACACCGAATGATGCTGTACCGTTTTCCATAAGTGCTGCAGAGCAGAATTCTGTAGCAGTGTATTAATGAACATTTCCCCAGTGGTCTTTTCGGGTCAGCGGCATAAAACTCTCTAAGCCAGAGGTCTACATTCACATTTGCATTTATTTGTTTATTTGTCTATTTATTTGTTTGTCAGGCACTTTTGCCCGAAGTGACTTACGAACGAGGCGCACAGCTATCAAGAAACCAACTTAGGTACATGTGCTGTTGGGCTGTGCAAGTTGGTGCTGGAGCAGGGTGTATTCAATGAAGTAGTCAAAGAAAAAAATTAATGATTTTCGGGTCCGTTTTTTTCCCATTAATCAGGCTACCAGGCAACAGAACCACTGAGAATCTTCCGGAATTTGTCCAGAAAGACAACAAGGCACAAATTCCCCACCGATTTTCAAGCTGCTCCCCGTGAAAAAAAACCACTGTATTCGTATTAGTATTGAAAATCTTTTTCTTTTGATATGTGTAATGGCATCGGAGCCCTGGCTGCGTTGTGGCAGCTCCCGTAAAGAACAGCCATGTCTGAACGCACCAAATGCAAGGTGCTGCACTGCGAGTTCCTTGTAAACCCAGAGGCCGACACGCAGTGGCAAAATCACAGACTGACAGCAAGGAGGTGTGCGGAACTAGCCCGAGAGCCTGCCGATGTCTGGTAAATGGTGAGCCCTCCTACGCGGGCTTCCGTGTGCCTGTGACAAGACACTAAAATGCTGTACACGAGGAGGAAAACGGTTGCTAGGGAAAAGCCGGCACCCCGCTAAGGCTTCTGCTTTCGTCAGGTTCCCGTTTGCTAAGTTATCATACGATTGGTGCCACAGAGGGTGAGGAAAAAAAGGATAATCATTTCTTATTAAACACACAATTTCAAGTGAGAGTATATTTTTCTCGTGACCCGCTGTTTTTGAAGTTTCCATAGCAGCGGCCGTGCATCGCCGCGTAGCCGCAGAACGCGCCACTCAGAGATAATGGGCTGCAAGCTGAAGAGGCTCGATGGTTAGAGGGTGCGCGGCTGCAACAGGAAGTGTGAAAGACTGAAAAGGGAGTGGGGTGGGGGGGCTCACAATAAAGAATAAGAAATACAAATATGCCAGTTTAAAGCATCTATTTATGCTGAGAGCCAAGGGCACAGATGCTGAGGCTAAGACCCATATCTGGCAATTGCGAACGTTTGCATGCCCAAAATATCAACGTCAACCAAACCATTTTTCACTGGGGCAATGTACTTAATGTGGACTTTGCAATATTACGATACGGGGGGGGCAAAGACAAATTAGCCTGCGCTACTCAGGTGTGGTGTCTGGGTGGTGACGTCATGTCGCCTATCCTCTCTGCAGCACACTGAAGTTTAATCGTGCAAATCAAGGGTACCTCATTTTCATGGACAAAATCATCACATGGACCCACAGCCAGGGTTATTATGTTCAATGTAAATCATATACTAAATTTATAACAACACATGTTTTTGTAAACAGAAATAAAATAGGATATGAAAAAAAAATTCAAACACTCCATCTCACACGAGCACATTGCTGTTTATAGGGCAATTGTGTTTGTAACTCTGGAAAACATGGGAGTAATGTGTGAAATCTTGGGATCCGGATGGATAAGGTGTCAGCGACACTCGCTGATCCACAAGAGCAGACATCGATCATCCATCAGTCACGTGACGCCTCGCATTACACCATTTCCCGTCCCATGTGGTCCTTCGAGGTGTGAGAGGCCAAGCAGAATCATACAAAAAAAGATGTCGTTGCATGGTTAACATTTCAGCTTGGCAATGAACTAGCCAAAAACAAGTACCTTGCATCACTACACAGGGCCACAATATCTTGACCGAACCGAATGGTGCCCGTGCGCGGAGCCCATCGGAGCTCCACAAGCCCGCGGCCGGATTCTTCAAGCTTGTTGCTTAGGGCAGCCCTGTAGTTTGCCATGTGAAAAAGGTTGCAGGTTGGCAGGGGTGTGAATAGGGAGAGAGCATGTGTCACCAGCTGTACTAAACAGCGCAAGAAACAAGGACGTGCAAGAAGGAATCAGCGAAACGACGAGTATCCCATTTATTCTGGCTGGCAAGGGACGCGAACTGGGAGAAAACGGCCACGTAGTGATTAACCTAGCCAATTAACCTGAGAAGGGTAATAGGAGAGCACAGGAAAGAGGAGGCGGACATTAGGCACGTTAGCAGACGTGCTAATACGACGTTCAGTTCCACGTTAGACTGCCTGGGCCTCTTAGCGGGACACTCCCTCTCCGTTGAGGCACATCATGTTCATTAACGACAGTAAAAAAAAAAGTGTTGATATGAGCAGCATGAACGTAGAAGTGATTACTAAATGTGCTGCCCTAGCAGGTAGCCCGAATATGAAGTCCACTCCCAAAATGCACCATAGTTTAGGTCCACAGTGCAGAGCACAGTATCACTTACAGAGTGGAGCCGAACCTTCCAGAAGTCGCTGCAATTTAACATTGCTAATGTAATTACTGAGATCTCGGGCACTGGGGAGTCTATCACTTTAGCATCACCCCCCCCACCACCATGGACCATTTGTGTTCTGCTGTGCTCTCTTTAACACCTTAATTTCACACCGGGGTAGAGACCGTAAAAGATGCGTCACCCGGGAAGTTTAGTGGAACACACCAAATCCTTAGTGCGACATGACTGAGGGTGATGATCACTCATAGGGTTGACAAGGCCGGTTTAGAATAAGCAGTTATTTTTAACGGGAATACCTGTAATCTTACATACATCCATCATTTATCTAAGGTCCTGGGGAGGAAGGGTAGAGGGACTGATAGCAGGCAGAACAGAACAGGACAGAAGGACACCCTGAGCACATACATACACCATATGGCAGTTCAAGACACCAATTGACCTAACTACATGTTTTTGGACTTTGGGAGAAAAGTAGAGCCACTCGGCCATCATGGTGACAGTTTAAAATCTAAAGTTGGTGTTTAAAGTTCCAGCGAAGGTCCAGTGATCGTCTTAGAGTTAAATGAAAAAGCAAATGATTCGTGTTATTATGCGATGCTGATAATGCATGTAATGCTGAGTTATGAGAGCACTGAGAAAACGTATTAACTCTAGTAAGCGAGCATCAATAATCATTCTGCTTCTGGAAGATCTTTCGTTAAATGCAATTTGTCTCTAGTTATATAAAACTGTTGTATATTAAACCGTAAAGACAGTGATCGTTAATACAATTTTTAAATGCTCGCTGTTTCCCCTCTAAGTGCTTTTCCACTGGCAGTAACCAGTAACCACCTGCCCCCGAGCCGAGTCTAGTTACGTCAGAACCATGCTCGGTAACGCCGTAAGGTCATGTTAGCGCAGGTACGGCTCGATAAGGCTTGGATAATTAACGATGGAAAACCGTCAGTTCCCTGGTACGGCTTGGTAAAGGCATTGCCGGGTTTGAGACGCGACAGTGGCATAAAACCAAAGGGACACTTATTTACTGCTCACATGGGGTACATCATGATTAATTTTGTGCTAATAACCTTTAGCATGTCTGTGAGAATGGCTGTGTTAAGTTAGCATGACATGCTAGCGGAATTAGCATTAACTCCCGTAAATTTGCATTACAAATCCATTCCGTTCAGCTGTTCTATAGTACTTTAACTAGGAGGCTGGAAATTTGGATAGGAATGCATCAATGCATCACAATGTGTGATACTACTACTAATATCTTATGTAAGCTAGCCCCGTTTTTTCTTCAGATAATCCATGCATATCGAAGCAGTACACCGGTATCGATGTGCATCTCAACCAATCAAATAGTCATAACGCAACCGGCTCGGTTTGGTCACGCTTCTGGCGGTAAGCAGGGCCTTGTCAGCGCAGTTAGACAGTCGCAAAGTACGGCAGGCATACTTTGCGATGGAACGGTGCACGGTACAGCTGCAGTACAGCTTGGTTCTTGGTGGCAGTGGAAACGCACCATAAGTTATTTAGGCGAAATGCAAATTATGCACGAATACCAAGTTTCTCCAGCTGCAGGACTCCGCTGTGAGTCCGGTCCTCAACTTTTGCCCCTCCAAGGATGAAATAGCCTTCTGTGTAAAAAGAGGAGTCAGAGGATTAAAGGGGATTAGTGAACCCTTGACGTATGGGGGCTTGCGCATTCAGTACCTCCTAAATTAAGGGTACATTGAAACCACCCTAGTATTTTTCCAAACAGACAGCATTTCATTTACACTATATTTAGGTTATTAGTTGTGAAGATGTTTACTTCGGCACTTAGGACAAATTATCAGGCATTTTTGTGCCTTTTCAAGCACCTTTTAGTCCAGCTTTTTCCCGTAAAACAGTTTGCAGAAAGCGACTCTCAGTGAAGCAAGTGCTTACTGACTAGGTAGCTAAAATACCTTCTGAAGGAAAGGATCTGGGCCAGCAGAGCCCCACCTGCATGCTGATCACAGTCCTTTACTTCAGAAAGGGATAGGGAGTGTGATAGTGAAATTGCGGGGCTTTGAGCAATCGCTGTAGCACATCACAGCCCATGATACACTGAATCGTCATGGCAGCAGAGAAACTGCGATATTGATCACGCCCGACAGGATCCTGTCTCACCTGCCATCCAATACCCCCCCCCACCCCCCAGTCTCTTTAACATGAACGGTGACCCGGTACGTGGGTCTGAGTCTCTGCCGATCATCCACGGCTTAAATCCGGGAGACCCGGCTGGAGGAGAAATGTACCCGGGGGCTGAGCAGAGAGAAAAAGACTCATCATGCTGGGAAACAGCTAGTGTACGCCCCCCCCCCCCCCCCGCAGTGAAAGGGGGGCTGTCTTTCGACATGCTGTATTCATCACTCGCCTACCATACAACTGCGTTTTTTCATTCTTCCCTTTTCCAAAGCATGACAAGCGGACGCCGAGCATTACTCATTACTGGGCTCGCACGACGCAGTCAAGGCTAAGCTGCCGTTTCCCAAAGGTTACCACGGTAACAGCGCCTTTCTCCCCCCCGCCTCTCTTCTCCCTCTCAGGATAACCACGACGGCCGCCTGCATGATGGACCTGAGACGATACCCCCTCGACGAGCAGAACTGCACCCTGGAGATTGAGAGCTGTAGGTAGAGCCGGGACTGGGCCCGTTTATGGGAGGCGCCGCCGTCTCCCTGCCATTTCGCCAAACGGCCCAGCATCCATTTTAAAAAGCGCCGAAACAACTCGGCATGTGCAGGGCTGCCGTCAGGCCGGCTGCAAATCAAAGACAATCCATTCCTTTTATGTCCCCAGATTCCCTCGCCGGCGCCATTGACAGCGAATTAAACACGCGAGGACCTAATGATTTCTTTTATAGTTTTTTTTTTATATTTTGGATGAGAAAATGTGTTAGTGGATCGCAGCAGTGTTTACTTATTAGGAGATAACACGGGGGCTTCTGGAGTCTCACAACTACCTCAGCTTAACCACTGAAGGTCACGTGTCAGAAAATGCCCTGGAGCAGACTGGAAATAATGTAAACAGGTGCGAAATGTCAGCGAAAAAATAATTTAAAACATGAAGTGATAAAGTGACGAAAAAGTCCCGTGCAAAATAAGATGATGTTTCGTGCGATGCTCAACTGGGAATACAAATGGTAATCGTTAATTAGCATTAGCATTAATTAGGAAGGCCTCATGACAAAAGGAGGTTAGATCTTTCTGCAGCATTGCTTGCTAAATGCTAGGTGTGAAATAGCCACTAAATGTAAATGGCTGGCTCATAATTAGCGAGAAGGGGAGCACACATATGACCCACTCCCCCACCATTCATGAATATCTGTTTCCTCTAATTAATCGACGTGAGTCATTAGTACCAATAAGGCAGAGTGTTGCATTTTCCATACCCAATCTGGACACCAACTACAGACCCTTAGCAGCTATCCAGCACCATGCACAGGGCCAAAGATGCATTGTGTTGTCTCAAAAACAATAGCAATAATAATCAGGAATAGGTGTACTATTTGTTAATCTATCTGTCTTCCAACTACATCTCCTGGTCAAGGTGGCTGGGTGCCAGGAGTCTATCCCAGGTAGTAGGAAGGCCACAAGGCTGGGGTGCCAGTTATCAATTTTATAGTAACTTTGAATTTACTTACAGTTTTAGGTGGTCACTTGATAAGTTATATCTGGCTCAAGGGATTTTTCATTACATTTAGCCACAATCTGTGCAGTACAAGAATGTTTCGAAACATTTACTGTTGGGAGCAGGGACAGGGGCTTCTGGTCCATTGGATCTCGGGATGTGAGTCAGACCGCTTTTGCTGTATCTCAGTGAAACGAGAGGGCACCCTAACACATCTTCATACAAAAGATGTGCACTGCATATTTACAAAGCTGGATTAGCACCAACTTCCCTGGCTGTGACACATCCCATAATAGAATTACTTAGCTATCTTGACAACGAAGGCTACAACATCAGCGATCACTGAACGTGCATCAGGTAGCATGGGAGACAAGCACATTTAACCTAAAGTTTGCTAATTCGCATTCCACAAGGAGCCCTGCTCTTGTACCCTGAAGCAGGGTACTTAATTGAGTCACTCTGCTCTATAAAATACCTCAAATTATAAGTCAGAATAAAATGTCTCCTAAGCAACTGGAGAGTAACTTTTAGTTGTTTTATTGACTGCCCTGGCATTGGTGGGCCAATGAGAAAGTGTTTCTGTTTTTCAAGAGACCAACAGAAATGTTATACGATTGCAAAATGTACCAAAAAATCCTACATAAACAAGTTTATATCAGCATTTTATACAATTAAGCTGAAAAGAGGTCTTCGTAAGATGCCGCCATTTAATACACACGTCTATGTAACCTTTCCACATGTAACCAAACTGTGATGATTTATTAACCAGCTATGCATTAAAGGAAGAGCTGCTGAATGGCTGCATCAGATAAAACCATAAATGACGACATGCTAAAGGTCACTTCTGGCAGAGCAGGACATGATATCACAACCCTCTTTTTTCAGGCCTGAGAGCTGTGATCACTGCAATGCTGCAGGGGCATGAGAGGGGCTATAAGTCATAGAGGAGGCCAGCCTTATTATTGGCCAATGATATGTGTTGTTTTGCTGAGTGACAGAAGAGGTGGCCAATCAGCTATTGGCTAGGGCCAGCGGCTTTATGGCCACGCCTCCATATACACCCCAGTCTAGCAAACAAGACAAAAGACGGACTGCGGTCCCATTTGCTATCTGCATCAGGGCCCAGCTGTCTGTCTCTGAAGCTCGCTGCAGCCATCTGACACACTGTGGTTACATCACAACTCCTGTCCTGATGGAACGTCAAACATTTAGGCCATAAACATGCTGCCGTGGCCATGTAAAAGTCAGGAAAAACTGAATGTTTCAACTAATAATACAGAAGAGTGCCGATCTTATTGGTAATATACATATATATGGTGTTTTATTAATTTCATTGTTACACTATATCGGGGGCTTCTACCTCAACCCCAATACCCTGAAATCCTGCCGGTCAAATCAGATTGCATACAATACAGATTTTTCCAGTTACACCGGCCTAAGAGTCGAACTTATTAAAAACAATTACTACTCAATCCCAAGAATGAATTTTGAGAAACTCACATTTTGGATCATTTCCATAAAATTTCACAGTTCTCTTTTCAAGATGCCCTCTATACTCACAGCTTTTTCATTACTTTTACATCAACAAGAAAACAGTTTTAAAAATGTGATCTAGTTGTGTGTGTGTGGGGGGGGGGGGGTGCAGGAGCACAAAATGCAAGAACAACAGAGGAACAAGAAAGGATTCCGGATAATTACACACGGCCGAAAATAAATCCTTGCATCCTTACCAACCAGCCAATTACCCTACTCTAAGGATCCTGCTGGCTGCTACAACGAGTGTAGCAAAAAAAAGTCTTTCAGCCACATGATTGAGAAAATGATTTAAAACGGATGGATCCCAGCCTGGGAGACTGTACAGCCCCCAGTGGGATGCTTGCACAAGTGGGAGGGGGGGTGGCAGGGTGGTAATTAAAGTGTGAAATATAGCAGGAGCCTCAATGTTAAGGAAATGAAATTCCCAGGGAGGGGAGGGCAAAAGGGGAGTGGAATTATTATTCAGTTAAGGTATTACACGTTGAAGAGAGACTGCAGTATAGAGCCCTGAGGTTTTCACGTGTCCCCAAAGCAGCATCTGATTGGTCCAGTTTCCACAACTGGCAGCTGTTTCATCTAATTGGTCCAATCTAACTCAAAGCAGCATTCGGCTGGTCTAATCTCCTTGAAAAAGCATTTGATTGGTATGATATCCCAAGGGCAGTACCTGATTAGTCTGACTTCCTCAAAGCAGCATCCGATTGGTCCAATCTATCTGAAGCAGCATCCAATTGCGCTAATGTTGCTGAAGCAGTATGATCCCCCCCCCCCAAAGAAGCATCTGATTCGTCTAATCTTCCCAAATCTTCACTCAATTCATCCGATTTCCCCAAAGCAGCACCAAATTGATTCAATCTAGCTGAAGCAGCATTTGACTGGTCTAATCTCTCTAAACAAGAATATGATTGGCATGATCTCCCCCAAGCAGCATCAAATTCGTCCAGTCTCCTCAAAGTAGCACCCAATTGGTCTAGTTTCCCCAAAAGGTGTAACTGGTTGGTGCATTCTCTCTGAAACGATTGTTAGCCAAGCCCAGCAACCTAACCGTTGTCCTCCTCTCCGCAGATGGATACACGACGGACGACATTGTGTTCTTCTGGCAAGGTGGGGACAATGCAGTGACAGGTGTGGACAAGCTAGAGCTGCCTCAGTTCTCCATCGTCGAGCTACACCTGGTCTCGAGGGAGGTCAGGTTCACAACAGGTAAGGGCCCATGGGAATGCTAAGACACACCTATGTCCAGTTTCAGAGAAACTCCTTGTTGACTTGTTAATCATAGCACCCTAAGTAGACTATTCAGATCATAGGTGAACAATCATCACCACCAGACACACTCCCGTGAGAAGCCCCATCTTCTCACAGTCACTTTCACATGGCACATGTCAGAGGAGCATTGCTCTAAGGCTAAAAAGCAGGTGGGCTGCAGAGACCAGGGATCAGGATCCATCAACCGCCCTTAAGCGTGATGGGAAGCAGTGGTATCCGCAGTGGGACAGAGGCTGCCTATCTCTGCGCACGGAGAAAAAGAGAGAAAGCACCAGGGAAATGAAAGGGATGCTGTGCTTGCAAGTCTGCGCCGCGTTCAATCGGAAATCAAACCGGTTCCTTAAAAAAAAAAAAAGCCCTCTGCTATTAAGAGATGCAGCGGTCTGTTAGAGCACATGGAGAAATGGATACATGGAGCACTAGTCTTCTTCCCTTCCCTCTCATTAACGTTGCTTCTGCTTCTCTCTTCTCTCCGTTCCCGTTCATCTTTAAGGCTCTTATCCTCGGCTGTCCCTGAGCTTTAGGATCAAGAGAAACATTGGCTACTTCATCCTGCAGACCTACATGCCTTCTATCCTGATCACCATCCTCTCCTGGGTCTCCTTCTGGATCAATTACGATGCCTCTGCTGCTCGGGTGGCCCTGGGTGAGTTGGCTCCACTGCGAAGGAACAGGATGCTTAAGAGGGATATTTCAAGTGTATGTATCACCTTCCTGCCATGGTGCTTGGGCGGTATTGGTACCAGAGCAGCCTCAAGAGACCGGGGACTTTTAGCTGGATTCATAAAAAAGCTCAGAGACATGTCATTCACTTACCACTGCTGCTGGATGCAGAGCTTTAGAAGGTGGCAACATATATGAAATGTAGCCTTCTCACAGCTATTGTCAGACTGAAGTCAATCTAAAAGTTGTCTAAAGGCTGAATTCATAATTATTTGTCCTTGACTGATATATGTGCCACTAGAAACTGAATCTGAATAGCGTATATTTGAATCTGAATTGCACAAACTGAATCTGAATCGTGTATATTTGAATCTGAATTTCCCAGTTTGAACCTGAATTGCAAAATTACAATAATACAACACTCCATACTTACAAATTCACTTCTCCCAATTCAATTTCAACTCTCACAATTCTATTTCAAATTATTGAGATGCGCAATCCGGGTCCTTGAGGAAAAGTAATCGACCACAGATTCACAACTGAACTCACTTCGACGTTTACGTCAGTTCTGTAGGTCTCGGTAAAGTGGAACTCGGTAAAGTTGTCGGAGAGAAAACGTTCGAAGCATGTGCCGGGATGTCGCCTGACCAATTTCAGGAGGGGCCTGAGAGTGCTCTGTGCTCTGTCAGGACCCAGTGCACTCTCGAGCGCCAATAAGTCATTCCTTTACAGTACACGCCAATACACCATTCTGTAAGATGTATTGATCGGGGATGTGTTTCCCAAAAGCTCCTGCTAGCAACTAACATAGCTGGACTCATTCAGTTGCATGGTTCTAACTATATAAGTTGCTAATGTAGCTAGCAATTATGCTTTTGGCAGATGCACCCCGGATCCATTTTACTGTGCCTGACTGTAATTCTCTAAACGTGTGTGAAATGTCTGGCGTAATAATTTATAATTATTACATCGTAATGTACATGGCCCGAACAGCTCTCCTTACAACAAACAACACGTCTGTACCTTAAAGTAAAACCATGAATAGTTGTAGGTGACATAAAAAGGTCTTATATTGATGTTATTATTTGGCACATTTTATCTTGGACGAAATGAATACATTGTGTTAATAACCAGGTAAAATGCATAATTTATTTGAAATAATTTTAATTGTATTCTGGCTCCATTCCATACACTTGACAACATATGGATAAAATTAAAACTACGTTTTTTTTTTTACTTTACTTTGATAGCTCTACTCTGCCTTGTGGTAACCCATCTGCTTCTGGCTAGCTACCTGAGGCTAATGTTGTGTGCACAGAAAACATGACGAGAATAAGAAAGTAATTTTCTCTCAGTAACATATAGACTCATCAAAGCTTATGATAAACTAGCAAAAACAAGCCAACGAGATGCAGCAACTAAACAAGAATGAGCTGTATTTCGTGTGCTGTACTGCACTGCACTATAACACGTATCTGAATTATACACAGTTCAGTAATTTAACTTGTACAGTACTGTATGCTGTGTATAATTCAGATACACTATAATACAGTTTGGGCGATACTGTACATAAAATGCCATTGTTGGCCCATATCTGGTAGCCCCAGGTAGCTACCCAGATGCAGATGTTTTACCGCAAGGCAAAGGAGAGCAATCAAAGTAACGTAAAACTAAAAATTACGTAATTGGAAAAGCATTCGAAATAGCTGTACTGTACAGTCGGTAAATCAGTAAATAGCAACATTGTCCGTTTTATCTCATACATGTAATAAATATACAAATGTTAATTAGATCGTTATCTGCTCAAGACAAGAATAGAAAAAAAATCTGACATAATGATCATCTGCTTGTATCCACTGTATTTATATATACACTTATATGAAGTGTGGTATTTTTCAGAAGCATGATACAGGCAAGATTATAATTGACAGTAAATACACAGCTACATCTACCTTTGAGAACAGTGACAATACGTTACTATTTCATCTTGCAGTCTCTACGGAAGGACGTATTGGTATTTGAGAGGGCATTGGGTGCTGAGAGTTAGAGCGTTTTCTCCCAGACAAAGTTCCACTTTACCGTGTCGTAAACATGGAAATGAGTTCTGCGGTCGATTACTTTTCCTCAAGGACCCGGATTGCGCATCTCAATAATATGAAATTGAATTGTGAGAGTTGAAATTGAATTGGGAGAAGTGAATTTGTAAGTATAGAGTGTTGTATTATTCAAATTGTGCAATTCAGGTTCAAATTGGGAAATTCAGATTCAAATATACACGATTCAGATTTAGGTTCTAGTGGCACAAATATCAGCGCATATGACTGGCACAGTGACCACATGTAACTCATATGCCAGGGGCATTTTGCTAATAGTTTTTGCCTTTCTGCTGGTGGCAGGTGTTACGACGGTGCTCACCATGACAACCATCAACACCCACCTGCGAGAGACCCTCCCAAAGATCCCCTATGTCAAAGCCATCGACGTCTACCTCATGGGCTGCTTTGTGTTTGTGTTCCTGGCCCTGCTTGAATATGCCTTTGTAAACTATGTGTTCTTTGGCCGGGGGCCCCAACAGCAGAAGAAGGTCAGCGAAAGGCTCAACAAAGCCAACAATGAGCGTCAGCGGTACGAGGAGAAGCGAATGAGAGAGCAGGTTTGTGTCTGTGGATCCCCCCCCCCCCACCTCGACCGGTAGCGCCGTACATGCGTACGTGCTCAACTCCACTCTCAAATGTCTGACTTTTAGGCTGGTCATGTGTAGCAATCTCTAGGGATACATGTTAATATGGATCCTCACGTGCAATAGACGTAGACTCACAGGGACCTGAGGGTCGACATGCCAAAAGACATAGTGTGTGCTTCAAAAACATCATCCATTGCTTTCCTCAAATAGAAACATTTAATTTAATTGATCGTAGTTTCTTCTCCATTTAACTATCTGTTCATGCTGTGCTGAAGCTGTACAAGTGTTATGTGACCATTACCAGGTTACCGCTTACTGACACTTTCCGTCTCGCATACTGAAATATGACGTACCATGCTTCTGTGGAACTCCTTACGGGTTACTGTCATGTTTATGCATAATATATATTTGGAGAATGTGCTTTGTTGTCGCTGTTATCTGGACGTTTTAATGTTCTCTTCACTTTTCTTTTTGACATCGCAAGGACTCCATTTCAGCGCCGTTTCAAACCAACACCCTCAGGTCATATACACAGCGAAGGAATCTGTATCTCGAGGAACAAAGAAAAGTTGGGGTACATTCCTTTAGATGTCATACTAGCCGACTGGCCGCTGAGCGTGGATGAGTGCAAAGGTCAACCTGTAGAAGCATCTTGTTAAATCTGTTTTCCAGCAATTATACTTTATGAGTTAGGAGTCAAGAGCCTAAGTAAGAGGACCTTTTGGTCGTGTGAGTGCTAACTAAACCCTCAAGTTGGTATTTTTAGCGTATTTCTGTTCATGTTATCATCACATTCACATCGGACTGAAATCATAAAACAGACTAAGTTAAGGGTGCTGAGTGATTTTGCTGAGAGGGAGCCTGCAGCTCCGCAGCTGAGCTGCTCTTTTCCGTGTCGCCACTCTAGGTGGATGCGTACGGGAACATCCTCCTGACCACGCTGGAGATGAATAATGAGGTGATGCACTCCGACCTGGGGAGCAGCGTCAGCGACTCGAGGAACTCCGTCATGTCCTTCGACAGCTCCGGCGTGCAGTTCCGGAAGCCGGTAACCTCCCGGGACGGGTTCGGCCACCACTCGCTCGACCGCAGTGCCATGCGGAACCGGGCCAACTGCAGGCTCCGGAGGCGGTCGTCAAAGCTGAAGTTGAAAATCCCAAACCTTTCTGACGTCAGCACCATTGACAAATGGTCCCGGGTCATTTTTCCCATTACTTTTGGATTCTTTAACCTAATCTACTGGTTATACTATGTGAATTGATGTGCATCAGTTTAGGAAACATGGGCCATATTTTGAGAGCACATTAAATTGGCTTTGATACGATTGGAAAATATGTATATACATATACTAATTCCTATATATGTATATGCATATTTATACATATTATATTTATATATACACATGCGTGTAAATCTAAAAGACTTTTCTGATGTAAAAAGTATTAATAGAATGACTTGAATGTTAAAAAAAAAGCGAGAGAAACATTTCAGGCCTTTGAATTTCCGTTCCTTCTGAAACAAGCAAACAAACGAAAACACCTCAAATCCCTAAGCGGATTTGGACTCAAGACTGCATGATATTTTTGCTAAAAGAAAGAAACATCGTAAAAAAATTTTAAAAAATTAAAAAAAAAAAAAAAAAAGAGGACAGTTCGGAGAGGAGACTCGTTGGCTTTTTATCGATACACACCATAATCGGCTTTCCCATGGCAGTTTGCGAAGCAAAAGGAAACGCGATACTCAAGAGAAGCCCCCCCAACTGCCTGTTTGTCCGGTTCCCATGGAGACATCTGCGGGATGCTCAGTTTCCTACTCTGTACAGTAACCGCTTTTGGAGAGCTCGCTGTTCCTCAGTTTTTCCGAGCAACTTCGTTCCTTTCTCGGACATCAGCCCCGCACCCACGGTCCACATCTCGTCATTTTCGAGGTTTTAAATCGCCACGTTTTTCAGCCCACAGGCTGGGGCAGAAACGTCGATTTCTTTCTTACCATAATGTTTTTTCGAGCAAGTTCTTGGGTATTTTTTATTATGATTATGATCATTGTTACTTGGTCTTGAAAACAGTGTGTTTTGGGAGTCTTCACCTCCACAAGCTCTGTAGTTAGTGAATAATTAGGTAAAGGGGCACCAGTAGGCTTTATTCATCTTGATTATTTGACTAATTAACATATACTGTAGATTCCCTCATCCAGAACCACATGACATATTCGGTCTGTAAGTGTAACCCTCATTTCCTATTGGTTCTCAGTGCTCCACGTGTTTTGTAAATAATCACTTACCTCATATCCAGCTTTGTGTTCTGTCAGTACTTACAAGGAACTTCTCGGTCAGTTAAAGCTTGGATAAAGCTTTTTCTTTTCCCATCAGCCGTATAAAGATGTATAAAAAATATTGTATATTAAAAAGGGGATATCATCATTGTTGTTTTCTGTTTTAAATATAAATGGACA
Organism: Petrocephalus sullivani; assembly: GCA_026780845.1. NCBI lineage: Eukaryota > Metazoa > Chordata > Actinopteri > Osteoglossiformes > Mormyridae > Petrocephalus > Petrocephalus sullivani. The sequence continues at coordinate 2,230,215 of JAODKM010000059.1, read as the reverse complement.
CATCAATGCATAGTGTGAATGGCAGTTACTTACTTATGGCATAACTGTAGTTTCAATGCCTTGATTATGGAGTTTTATGGAAACGTGCCTGTCTGAAGTGTAATAGAGGTTTCCGGAGCTGGTCTGTCAAGGCTTCATGAGGTGGTCTGTAGGTAGCGGAGGTCGTAAAAACCCCGATCCCCAGCTACCTTCCCAACTCTTATCACCTCATGCACTGTTGTCCACCTGTACTACTGATGTTGGGTCTTTCCGGAACAAAGTGGGGAGGCAAAACAAATGCAGTAATAACCAGGAGACAGATAAGCTCTCTGGCAGGAGGAACAAGACGTGCAACAGAAGCCATTAGCTGACATTAGCAACCAAACTGGCATGTAAAAAGTCCTTTCCATCGATCATCTTTTTTTGGCTGGGGCCTCGAACTTCAGTGAGATTCCATTACAAGAAACGACAACTGGCCTTCGGAGCAGTTTCCGTGCCGGTCTAGCTCGTATGGTGCAAAGATCCACGGTCAATTTCACGGTGCCTCAGCGTGCTCTTACGCTCCGAAAGAGCAAGGGAAAAAAAAAAACGCAAGATTAAGCCATTTCACTGGTGTTAACGCAACACCGTTAAATTCAATCTGCGACTTAATATATGAACACAGCTTGTAAACGCCCAATACAAGAAAGCCAAAGAGGCCACATTTAACAAATTAACCCGCAATCATGACACCGAATAGTCACTGTTGCGAAAATCATGCAGATGACGCATGATGGGATGTTGGTGCAAAGGCGAAAGGGGAAGGTGTGGGGGGGCGGGACAGCAGGAGGAGAGCAGGTCAGAAAGGTGAAGGTGAGGGGAGGCTGGACAGCAGGAGGAGAGCAGGTCAGAAAG
>JAODKM010000059.1:2202240-2229211 GCA_026780845.1 Petrocephalus sullivani | reverse complement strand
GTTACCCCAAACAAAACCAGGGAGAATAATGACACTCGCTTGAAGCCACCCATGACCCCCCCCCCCACCCAAAACCCCTCCCCCCCCACACCCCCCCCCCCCCCCCGCTGCTTGTATCAAATCACTGTAAATGGTTTTATGTCGAAGAAACGTGTGAAAAGTTTAGTGGCGCCAACCTGAGTCATGCGCATTGTGTGGTAATCTGCCACAGCCTTGTAAATATTAGATGTACAAACAAAAAAAATAATTTTTTTTAAAAATACTTTTCTCAGCATCTACAGTACCTAGCTCGAAATTAGCTACACCGAAAACGGGACATTGCTTAAACGTTGCCTTAATACAGAAAGATGTTACATGCAAAATATATGTCCGTGGCTACTCAGCGGAGATTTTTTTTTTTTTCCGTTCGTTTTCGTCACGTCCCACATGGGACGCTGCAGGTCAGCAGGTCACTGGATCAGAATTCCCAAACTATTAACTAATATTGTCATACAACTCTGTCTTTGACAGGCAACAGGTAGTTTAAGAATCATTCTCCAGAATAGGCTTGTTAATCATGGGTTATAGATCAAACACTGAGCTGTACTGATTCCGTCCCACACAATCGATAAGTACAATGGAAAATATTGAGGCTTGCTGAAGTGGGAGACCATTTTTAGAACATGATTAGAGAAAGACATTAACTTTTCTGTTATATACTCCTTCCTCTAAGTATATGTTTCATATTTTGTTTCAATGCAGTAAGTTAGCATTCAGTTTTAACTTCCAGCCCATCAAACAACAGCTTATCCCTTAACCTGGAAACCCTTGCCGTACAAATACGGTATCTATGCATTCTTTCTTTGCCCTAGTCAAGCACGGCATGCACTACAGGAAATCCTGCAATACTGTTTCATTGCAATGCGTTTCTGGCAGACAATTCAGAGCTGGGGAGGACGGGAGAGTCGGCCAGCGGACGGGGCATCCCAGATTGTGCCGCTGATAGTCCATTTTAAGGCGTTAAATTACAGTGCTCGCGGAAAGATTCGCCAAGGAAAAGGGTGCGCGGTAAATCGCAAACTTGCTCCGTGAAACATGCCCCCGTTTCAGACTTAAATGCTCCAGAAGACACTGTGGAAATTCATTCTGAAGTTAAGTGCCAGTATGCAATGGCACTGGTGTTGAAGTTGCCCAGTTTAAAACACGCCTTACGCCGAGAATGAGAAGCTTTCAGAGATCTATTAATCGCGGTGCAGCCATTTAAAAACGAACGGCTTTGCTGTTTGTTCATTTCACCATGATTAAACCATCATTCAGTGTCTGAGCTGCACAGTGAAGAATGAGGTGTTTCCTTACCCATTGCCAAGCCTTCTGAGACAAATTTCAAAAAGATTTTAAAAGATGATTAAGTTCACAAAATCTAGATAAACATATCCTGCTGTTGATGAAACTAGCACTCAAAGCAAGAGATCTCTGTTTAAAAAGGTTAGCTTGGTCTACGGGCAGGCGAAAATCACCATCATTTTTCATTGTGCCACTGTAAACAGCCAGCATTTGTAGTTTGGTGGTCATAATAACAAGAAAAAACTTTAGCGCACAGCAGAACAGAGGGCCACCCAAATTCGGTGACATGAGGTCACAAGCCACCGTTTGCCTTTTATGAAAGACAATGTTGCTGTAGCCCAATCAACGCTCTTCAGAGGCTCCATTCTGGGATCTTTTTGTGTTAGCATTCAACATTTGTAGACTTAAGTACTGTAGGTCACTACCATGGGGGTAAATAATCTATAATTAAGACATATCTCGCAAGACAAGTGAAAAGAGCTATCTACAAACTAATTAACACACACATACAGACAGATATAGGCTATATTTTAGAAGATAAATTGTCTTGGTTGGATTGAGATGGATGAAAACCAAAGGGCAGAATCTATCTAGTTGCTACTTAATGACATTTGACTCCCAGATATATTGTCCGATAGCAGAGTCAGGGAGTCATCTAACAGTAGTCAACTCATGGGGTCCCCTGTCCACCTCTACAGCTACACAACCATGTGCCATTATGTGATAAGGCTTCTAATACCGTGAGGGTAACACAGTCATAGTGACTAAACAAGCAGTTCTGGATACCATTGCCTTTCCGTCACTAAAATCCCCTGCCCCGCCCTCGAGTGGCTGGGAAATGAGGAAGACTAACAGCAGCATAAGCGTGATCCTTGGTGCTGATTCTTACCGTGGTCAGATACCTAGGAGGAATTTCTTCCAGTGACAGGGTTGGGGCAATTGCCAAAAATGTTTGACAGAAATTCAGACCGGGCCTTATAGTAAAGGCGTAAAAAGCGACACAATGCGGTGAAATGACATTACATGCTTAACGTGTACGCCATATGTGGATACTGTACTGGTCACAAATCCGTCGTGCTTTACCATTGCCTTTTCATACTGCTTTGCAGAAAACCGTCTCCGGTTTACTGTGCGCTTAACGGTGCGTGGGATTTGGAGAGACTAGCCTTCGTAACGGTACAATGCAAAAAAGACAAAGGGCAAGAAGGAACTAGTCAAGAGATACAACGTTATTACTGACAAAATGAATTTAATATTATTTATCTTGGCCTCCAAGAACAGTAAAAAATACCCTAAGTGAGCCTTGTTGTAATTATTTACACCCCCACCTCATTCCCAGCAAATCTAGCCCGCTGTTCATAACATATTTCCATTTTCATACTTAGCAGCGGTGTATTTGAGGTAATTTCATAAAATACATTTGTGTTTGTGTAACATTGACACTATCCTACTTTTTTTTGTCATTATGCTATTTTTAAACTTGTGGGAAATATATTTACGTTGGGTTTTGTGGAGTTTATAGCGTGCTTTTTGATGATGTTAAAACACTTAAAATGAGTATGGCCTACTGTTTCCTTTCAGTGATGTAACTGTATTTGTGGGTCAATGAATTGAAAGTTTTATTTAAGTATATTTGTTTCTCGTTGGCTTTTCTTCAGCCTACATGATGAAGAAGGTTCCTCCTTTTAGGGTTGGAAACCTGGTCTCCCACCACAAAACTAGCGGCACAGTGACAATGTAATGACCAAAATGAGCTTATACTGTGAAAAAACATTCGTTTTGTGCTCTTACAACACGCAGGTATGTATTTTTTTATTATTTCTTTTTAATCATGAAGACAAACATGTAGAAGTGAGCTCACCGCAACTGTGGGGCTCCGGAGCCGCTGGTACGCGGACGGTGTCCAGAGCGGCGCTGGTGCAGAGTAGGGCGCACAGGCGAGTTTTCACAGAAAACCGGCCGGTCGCTGGTAAACCGGGCCGGGGTAAGCTGCGAGTGAGACTCAGCCCGATGTGTGTCCACTTTCCCGCCCTGTCCCCCGGTCCACAGCTCACTCGACTGGCGCGAACCATGTGCGGCGAGCAGACGCAGTACCGAGCCGCGGTACTGACTTCAATGTGAACTTTTCTTGCCTATTGTGTATATGTGTAATTACTAGTGAACTGAGCTGTAAATAGGATATCTTTCACTTAATATTTCTTATTGCATGATCAATACAGGGCAGTACGTAATAGCAGCCAGCTTCACTGCTAAAAGCATGAGGCTTTTGCAGCACTGACGCAATTCTGCAAACAGAGTTTCTAAAAAGGAAAAGAGGAAAAAAAAAACATTTCTTTTTTTATTGTATTTATTTTTATTTTTTATTTGTTAGTTTTGGTTTCGTTGCATGTCTTGTGTTTCAAACGGTTTATTTTTATAAATTCGGTCAGACCTGGTCACTTTGGCACATTTCCTAAATGAGGAGACGCGATTTCTTTGTGATGACTGAAGTAAATTGCTGTCGACATTTGTAGACGCTGGAGATTAACAGTAAATGTATTTTGTGTTGAAACCATATTATAGACACGCGGTTATATTATGGAATATTATTAATAAGTGCGCCGTGGACTAGACGCAGTGGAGTACGGGTTCGCTTCAGTTTTTTGCTTGATGTCATTAGCCTCATTCGAGAAATCTCCACCACATGAACCCTGAGTAATGAGAAAGACTTTTTTTTATTTTTCTTGGTTTTTGTTTCTGCTAGATGAGCCGTGTTGCAATAGAGGGTAAAATAGCTTAATTCAATTATAACAGACGCACAATACAGTCCAATTTCATCAGAGGAATTAGGCGAAGCGATAACGACCCCTCTTCCTCCACAAGGTTTTGCAGCATAAGAAGGATTCCACTTGAAAGAGCTGTCAATACGTTTTTGCCATTTCTGACACCAGCACTTAAAAGAAAAAAAACTACAAATAAATACATGTATATGTATGTATGTATGTATGTATACATATGTATACTTGCAACACATTAAGTAACAAACTAATTTGGCAAAGCAACCAATTTCCTTTGGTCCTACCAACTCATACGGTTATTTTTGAAATTTTCTTTTCCGTTTTGTATGTATAGTGTGATATAATTTTCCACTTGGTAGACAACATTTCTATTTACATCTTGTCTTGGAGTAGATATTTGTTTGGTACTGTATTGATTTTATTTACATTTGTTACCTCAGTCCATGGTTTAGTTATTTATTGAGGTGTTTTTTTTTTGGTATGAGATGGATTCAGCATCTGTATAGTACTGTATTTCCTCACTTTTTTCGTCGGTACCAATTAATGTAACGGTGTCTGTCGGCTTTTCTATGTGTTTGAGCAAACTGTGTTTTTTTACTAATACAAGATGTGTTATGTGGTATGAAAAAGGGTTATAATTAAAACACCTACGTTTTTACAAATAAAGTCTTACGTAGTCAAGGACGACAACACTGTCTTTTTATTTGCCCTTTGAGGACTAATATTTCATCTTTCATATCTGGGTTTGAGTGTTAGGAAGACTTAGTCCCCAAATGGTAAATAAGAGTTTTTGCAGAAAACAGCAGCACGGGAGAAATCCTGTGCCTTGTAATTCCGAGCCGCTCTCTGTCTTCGCCTCCTGCTCCTTTTTTCCGTTTCATACATTTTTGTCTCAGGAACTGCTGGGTAATTGGAATGATATAGCAACTAGTCTGGCGTGCCTCGATCATTCGTTTAAAAAAAAAAAAGGAAAAGAGAAACATTGTCTTGTTATGCATTTTAATTTGACTATAAAGCTGACTTATCAATAAGGAAATACCCCTTTTCATATCTTTTATTCTGAATAAAGAAGCCAAGAAAATCCAAACTTCAATGTGCAATGTTTGTCCCCTATCCTTGAACCCTTTCTGTTGCCAGTCTGATCCGGTTTGGAAGCAGTTCAAGGTTTTCTCTCAGTAAAAAAAACAGGGTTAGGGCATATATTTGGGTGACCTGGTGGGAGTCCCTTTGATAGAATCTCAGAAATAGACTGTAATGAACCTGAAATCCAGGTGAAATTATAAAAAAATATATACAGCAGAATGACACTTTAATCTTATCCCTTTGGAAACCACCAGCTATTAGCGATGCTAGGAGATCAGACATGCTTACATTGCATTACTGTTAGATAGTTCGGTTCAGACCTCAAACAGCATCCTGCGTGCCTTTTTCTGGGCTTTTCATGCTATGTGCAGAAGGGGTTGGTTTAAATAGAACGGCGAGGTATAAACCAGGACGCTATCAGTGCTCACTTTGCCTTTCCTACCAGTCCCCAGTGAAGAAGAATCTCGTAGGGGCTTGGGGCATGTGGACACTACCACTGCTGAAATACAGCCTCAGTCACAGCACCCTATACTCCATATAAATATATCAAATATTAAAAGCCTGTATTAGCATGGTCCAGGAGCTGATGGCCACCCAGCTGAGAAATACACGTCAGGAAACAAGCAGCTGGGGCCGAATTTATGGAGGTGGGGGCCCATGGGTTAAAGTTGTTGTTGGGGCCCTACCTACAGCATAAAATGTGAGCTTTACCAATTCAAAACGCACCCCCCCCCCCACACAGCTCAGGGTTGACCTCACCGGCCGTGACAGGCCTCAATACAGCACTGATGACCATAGAGACCATACCGATCCATACATGTGCACAGAAAGTACCCCAAGGTCACATTACGGAGTTCCCCGAAGACTACCTCAAAACACATTATGGCGGTGATACTAATGAGAGTTTATATGAAAATCCAGTAAAGAATAACGATGCTGTTGAGCCTGATCTAGGAGGAATGTCCTCCACATCCAAATAACACACTATCAAATTGCAATACATATCCAACAGAGTTTATGTGTTTGGTACTATCATGATATAAGCCATTGGGAAGCCATTTCAAGAAGATTAGATGCATTTTTTTATAGACCTAATAGAGATTCAATACTCGTCGGTTATTGCCTCGCTCTGATGAAGTCAAAATAATAGTATAACACACAGGGTGCAGTAACAGGTTAATATTGGCAGGGGCACCATTATCAGCATAGGCAGCATGGTAATCACTTGTAATGGGATTTGCCAATTAGATCTATGCTCATAATGCTATATTATGGCAGAGAGTTTGCATTATAATTAGGATAAATTATCCATTTGTAGCACTGATCAAACATCAAGGAGAATTCCTCATTATGTAATCCGATGTTTCTTAAATTAATATTACAGACTACAGAACATTCCATAAACAGTCCACACATGCTGTATTGTCTATTTGTTGGCCAGGGTGCAGGAAAAGATGGAGAAGACCAGAATAAATGGTGTCTTGGGAAATATTAAGGGTCGCTTTTATCCCAACCACCTGTACTGAAAAGCTAGTTTATTCGTTTTATACAGCTCTGATCTTATAGGGATGTTTTTCCTAAGATGTGATGCTGTTTTTTCTGTCCAGCGCAGAATAAATGATCCTTTTGGTAAAGCAGGCCCTTTGAATCAAAACAAAGAAGACTGGCCGTTTCTTAATTGGCTGTAACGCTTGCTGAATTACGATTGTGCCGGGAAGCAATCCTCAATCCTGGCGAAAGCGTCCTTGGACGGCTGCCCCCCTGCCCGCCAGACCCTGATGTAAACAGAAAGCAAAACCCACGGTAAAAAATAAAGGGGAGCCATGTTGGAACGGAGGGAGGGAGGGGCGGAGGAAGGGAGGGGCGCCACGCACTGCTTCTGTCTCCCGCCGCCGAAAGCCTCAACCAGCACAACTTCCACCCAGCCCCCCCCAGCCGATCTGTGGGCCCACAGCTCACCCTATTGGCCCATGCTTGCACTGCAGAAGGAACCACCCCACAAGCTCACTCCGGGGGTAGGGGGTGCGAGGAACCTTACAGACAATACAGTTTTCATTAACTTAATTGTTCTCAGTACCAAAACAGCACATTACGGACAACCAGACTCACAGGTTTGTAGATGTGGAATGCATCTCTGTGTACTAGGTAGAAATCGGATTATTGCGACGCAGGAAAATATATGAGATATGAGCTGTCTGTGCGCAAACCACGCCGACTTCAGAGTCAAATCCATGACTGAGCGTTAAGATCTTTTGTATGGTAAGATTAGGAGGTTTCAAAGAAGACTCACACAACCAAGTATCCTGCTGTTACTCTACAGTAAACCCATTCCCAGAGTGACACAAGAAGATGCGAGAAGTCTGTCCTTCCACCACTTTGGAGGTCCACCTGCCCCACTAAGGCAGCTCCGATGCTCAGTTAGGAACTGGCCTTGATTTGTTTTTTTCCAAGTGGCTTCCTTCTGGCACTTGTGGTCAAAACATCTGCTCACCAGAGCAGGCCCAGCATAAAGCCAACCTGGCTCTTTATCACGACACTTCCCCTGGATCTGAGCTACGGCCTCGGTGGAACCAATGCCCGCCTACAAGCTTTTGCTCAACAGCTAACAGCATGTGGCTAACTGTAAGTGATGAATGCATGCTCCATAGGGGCATGGATACAGGTGGGTGGGGGTTGAGGAGTGCCCACCAATCAAAGACCAGCCAAATTTAACCAATCATTAGTCATGTAAAAGAATTGTCCCAGGTCCCATATGAGAGAAAATATGATTTGGGGCCAGCCACCAGGTCTTTTACTGTCATCAAGCGGCTGCCAACTTTTACCACATCCATTCAGTGCAAATAACTTTTATGCAAGGACTGTCCAACGGCCGTTACGGTACAATGCTCGACCACGTTTGAATACTGCCGCGATTCTGAACTAAGGATCATAAATCATGTCAAGCAAATGCAAATGAGCCACCAAAAATTTGGCATGCAATTTACGGAAAAACACAGGGTTCCAGAAGGGAACTTTTCAGCTGATATGGTTTTAAATAATTTTGAAGTGTCATTCCAGAATGAGGTGACCCTGTTTGTCCAGTACAATAGGGCTGCAGAAACCTGTTTAAATTGGTTTTACCACATTTATCTCTTGTTGGTGAGCAGTTGTAAGAGAACGAAACTTATCGTGGAGCTTACACGGCATCAAGAGGTACGGACAATGGATACCAGGCCGGAAAAAAGAATGCTCAATTATTAGGATGTGATTTGAATTCTCGCTGTCGTGTGGAATTTGAGCTGGGATTTTTATTGGCCCAGGAAGCTAGACGGTTTGTCCCCAATGTCGTCTCAATTCCCACCCCATACGTGTTACACTTTCTGCACAAGAACGCAGCGAGTCGAGGCCAGAGGAGGATGATTTATGTGCTGGAAACATCACAGGTGTCATGTGACCAGACAACATTCTGCCGTCGGGGTAGCAGCACAGTCACCTGCCAATGTTTACTAAAGAGCGTCGGCTTTTTGTGTGTCTGTGTATTTTGAGAGAAATACAGTTATTAAAAGATTCCTTTGTGCCAATACTGGGGATAAAAACAGAAGCGGGAATATTTCCATGGCAACCACAATTCTGGGACACAGTGACAAACAATGATGCCGGCTTTGTGGGATGCACGGGCATTACAGCGGGCTGCTGTCCTTGACATAATTTTTTTATAACCCCCCCCCCAGTCAGATCTTCTTTGATTTTGGATACCGGCACACGAAAGGGATCTGGAACCCACAAGTGGCCGGAGACCAGTGCTTTGACCAGACCATGTTGTCACTGATGCCATTACCTAGTGTCGGGTGGCCCCATCTGGCCAATCCCCGGCTTGTCAGGGGGGTGTGGAGACGCCCTTATTGCACATTGGACGGCCTGTATGTTTGTGGCTGCTTGTAGTGAATTGTATTGAGGCGTCACACTGCATCTCCCCAGTCGGGCGATGGAGAGTGACAGTCGGCGGGCCGAAAATTGGGTTTCTGTAGCGGGCACGGCCGTCAATGATTAACCAAGTGCCATAGAAGCAGCCTCATGTTTTGCTCCACTCTCAGTCACACCCTCCGATAACGAGTGGAAGCCTACCTTCCCGCAGGCCATTTCGGCAGCCTGCTTATGCCACAGTTGCGGCCAAGCTAACTTGATAAAAAAATAAAAACAGTACAAATCTTTATCCCATCATTCAGAACTAACAGCGGTGAGGTCTGCACACATCACACCTTTCAGAGACCTTTCAGAGACTAACAGCCCCCCACCACTATATTGCTAATCCAGCCCCTCCCTACAGCAAGTCGCTGCCCGTCCGCCTTTCCCATTCCATTCATTTTCCTTGTCACGAAGCCTAATCACGCCAAACAATTCATGGGTGACTCATTAACGTGCACTAGTATGGTAAGCCTGGGCTGCAAGCTGAAGAGCTGAAATGGGCCCGGACTGAAAACTCTGGCTGGGTTTAAGTGGGAAAAACCTAAACAAGGCAGATATCGCAGAGAGGAGTAAATATCACCCCTGATGGCCCCTCCATTAGACGGATACAAAACATTGTTTGTGAAAAAAGGGGGTCAACAACAAGATGGCTGTTGGTATCCTTTTTGGTATTTACACATTAACATTTTTGCATCTGAACGTTTCATATTTGTTTTTACGAGGCTACCCAGAAAAAGCCAAACCCAGAAGTTTAGAATTATTTTCACATATTTGGAAATATACATAACGTTTTTAGAGATTATTTAAAAAGTTATGGGACATATTCTGCGGGTCCTTAAGTCTAAAATCGAATTATCTGAATTTTAGGCCTTAAACTTAAAATGCGATTTTGACAAGTCTTAAAAATTGATTGGATTATGAAATCAGTGTTACAGTGGGACCCCCATATCCATGGTTTCAGTAACCGTGGTTTCAGTAGTCCACGGTTTGCAGTGGTTGGAAAAATAAAAGTCGTTTAGAAATTTCAGAAACATGAGTTTCAAACCATGCGGCAAATGAGTACAAACTGTAAGCTGGTGAGTACCCACAACAGGCTAAGATAGGGAGCAGAACAGCCACAGCAGAACAGCCACAGCAGAACAGCCGCGATCACAGGGTAACAACAGCTATAAACACACAAGGACTGACTAAAGAACAAGGGCAAAGGCAGGCCCATATATACACAGATAACAAGGGTAAGATGTGGGACAGGTGTGGACCAATAGGGGAACAGGCACAGGTGAGGGCAATCAACAGATAAAGAATCAAACAGCAAGGGAGACTAGATAAGGGTAACTGAGCAATACTACAACCGGGGAATAGGGTGCAAAACAAGGAACTGTAACAGAAACAGACAACTACATAATTAACCAAGAAAACAGAAAATAACATAAATGTTCTAGTTCAGTTCACTACCTAGTTCAGTTTCCATGATAACCCACAACAGAAGGGGAAGCCTGGAAGGAATAGCCACCCGCTCAGCCCATTAAGCCATGCCGCAGCCCGGGGAACAGGAGAAACAAAAAGCGCTAACAGTAAACATGATGGCCAGCGACACCTGCTGGCCAAAACAGAGAACTGACATACAGAAGAGGTCAGGACAGGGGGGCGATCCTGACACCACCTACCTTATTTCCAGATACTAGATTTGTGTCAATCCACCATTTTGAAGAAATTCTTGGTTTTAGAAGATGGTCACAAATTTTTTTTCTGAAATAGCCCCTCAATGAATTACACACAGTTCAGCTAAGATGACGTTAACAGCATATTTCAATTGAGATATAGGCTGGGTAACTTCTTGCAGTACATTTAGGCCCATATAATAACTATAACACTTGCAGAAAGTATTCAGTTTAGCTGGGCATTGGTCCTTAGTCCATTGTCTTTTTATGCACAGAGCCTGTGGTCCCCGTTCTGTGACGCAAGCAACATGTCAGCGAATGAGATGCAGCCAAGTAAAAGCTGTACCTGAAAGAAAAGCAGGTTAAACAGAAGCTTGTTTGCATCGATAAACCAGAAGAGAGCCTCTCGTTTGTATTTACAGCGTGGCGGCTGTGGATTTGGATGTGGGCATGGCACACTTTTGCTGGTGCGGCGTGTGGACGGGTGGGACAGATGAGGCACAAGGATTTGGGAGCAGGGCGTGATCTTAGAATCACCCACCTTAAAGTCGACATGCCGAAAAAAATCATGAAGTTCTCCCTTCCTCTTTTAATTTCTTCTTCTTGGCCTCACATTTACTTCACCGAGGTTTCTTCTAAACTCGTACCACCATATAATGAGGCCGTAGCTGAGTCTTGGTCTAGCCTAGTGCAGAAAAAACCAGTAGAGCTCATTTTGACCCCCTCGTTTCGTCACAGAGGACCACTGTGCCCCCCTCCCCTTGAAGAAAGGGGACACCGAGTAGCAACCGATGAGTGACGGTTGCATAATCACGCCCCACAGTCATTCTGGAGGGACTAGCTACACCGCACAGTGCAGCTAATGTGCGCCGGTAGTTATTCACGTTTTGATCTATTCTGAGGGAGGCACAGCAGATGTGAACAAAATGGTTTCCCCCGAGTCCAGTTTGTTGCAGGCCCGCACAGTTTAAACGCGGTTTTAATGGGCCGACTGCTTAGCGCTGCATGTCATTAAAGCATCACCGTGGTGGTCTTTCAGCGTAGCTTTGTGCGCTGCGTTAATTTTAACGCCCGCCTGCCATCACATTCATGGCTGTCAGATTTGAAAAATAAACTTTCCCCTTAGCTTTCACACCCAGGCCTCGGTTATTAACAAACAAACCTGTGCAAACAACTGGAAAGCCCATATCTACAGCAAAAAGATCACTGCATGATAACAATGTATTAAAATGAGCTATGCGCTCTGTGGGTGTTGGCCAATGGGCAGGTTAGATTGATAAGTAAGGATTATGGGAAAAAAGGGCTGTGGCAACTACCAACCACCGAAACTGGTCATTAGAGTACATAAGAAACCCGGGAGCTCACTGTCCGGAGAAATTATTCGAAAATGTGGTCGTCAGTGCTGAGCCTGGCCCTGCTGTCCAGCTTTTGGGGTAAGTTTAGTTGACTTTTAACCACAGGAAATGGTAGCTGAAAACATTTGGCAGTCTTTTTTGCAGAATTCACTCCATGGTGTAATTGCCATGGGGTGTGGCACCTGCTTAGAGCACAAATCAAACGTAATTAAGTAAGTTGTTTTCCATGTTTTACTTAATCTTTTAAATCTTTTGATGTACATTAAACACCATTGATTGAATTTTAAAAGCAAAATGCTCATTCTGCATGTAGGATTCAAATATGAATAGTCTACCTTAATCCGGCTTTCTATCTATTCTTCTACTCTGGAAAAGTTCGATTGCTCAAGGGATCTTAAGAGATGTAATTTGGAAGAAAAAAACCATCTTCCAACTGCTTATCGCATACCGTATCAGAAAGAAACCTACAAAAAACTAAGCTGTAACAGTTGGCATAACTGTGTTTCTACCAGAAACCAGAAAAAGTGATTATCAGCATGAATTCATCATGCTGTATCTGACCTGTTATTCTCTGCTGTTTCTATTCAGGCTGTGCCCATTTAATTAATGTCTATGTTCCCGATACGTTTCTGAATGTCACCTCTGGGAATAGTGTGCTGTTACGCTGTTCTTTTACGACAACTGCACCAACCACCTATCTGGCTATTCAGTGGGATTTCGTCTCCAGAACCACCATGACAACGAAACAGGTGGGTGCCTCGTGACGGTCCACACCTCTTGACTCCTGCAGGTCACGCTGTTCATGCGAGGCTGGTAGCGCACCACCACAAGGCAAGGAGCTCGTTAAAGAAAGCTGTCAATTTTTGCTTCATCTATGGAGGGATGATATTGTGCAGGTCTGGCAAATTGCAGGTGGTCAAAAAGTCTTCAAGGTGATGGTTTGTCTTTTAGCATGACATTCAGTCGTTTACACGTTGCTTTTATGAAAGATATCAAAGATCAGACCCTGCACCTTTCATACAGTTGAATAATTATCCAGGAAACTCAATTTAACACCCTTTACTTAAACAAACAACAGAAAATGCACCTGGATTTTCAGACCACAATAAGTCAAGAGTTTAGCACCTTAAACATTACACCATCTATTAACAAATTTACAAAAAAAAAAGCCAGTGAAATTCACTACCAAAGCCATTAGGACTAGCTGTAAATATGAAAATGATTTAGATTATTTCTGTTACACAGAAAAGGATGTAGTGATACATTGACAACTATATCTTTTAATAATGATTCATAGTCAATACTCAAACTGTAGTAATGTTATTGGTATGATATAATATTCTTTGTTTTCAATCGCCTTTTGAATGCATTGCAGATTTACTATTACCAGGCAGGAACAGTCATTGTGCCTACAGATTATGCGAGTCGAGTGATCGTGCCCCCTAGTCCAAGCACCACCTTGAACGCTTCAATAACCATTGAAGGAGTAACTTCCGCCGATTCGGGAGATTACTCCTGCCAGATTCACAACGTACCGGACAACCAGGGCAGCATGGAGGGCACGATTACTCTCAATGTTCTCGGTAACCAATCGGCCGCTACTTCCGTTGCTTGCTACCGTGTTTTTCCACCCCAAAGACACTTCCATCCAAAGTGGCGTACGTTACGCATCAGATTTAATAAACACAATTCCCATTTTCAATAAGGTCGGTGGATTGTTGCTTTCTTAAAATCAATTACGATAATTAGAAAATTGGTGCGTCAATCTATTTCACGTTAAATCACAAGTTTTTTGTACGTCGTTATAAACACACCACCACATTGATTTCGATCTTTGTGCATTGATATGGTAGGCCTATTTAATGTTACAATCGTTTTTTGTCGCTCCCAACTTGCTTGTATAGAAATTTCTTGGAATTCTGCGCCATACTTTGAACAGTTTACCAGTTGTTGGTAAACTGATGTTATATATTCGTTGTTGTTAATAATATGCGTTGTGTAGCACGGGAAGCATATTGTCTCATTTCATTGTGCATAATGACAGTAAGGTTTTCATTTTAACAAAGACTTTGACTCTCTGTCCCCAAGAAAAACCAACCAGGCCATTCTGCGGCATTCACGGCACTGTGGAATCGGGCCACTTTGTCACCCTTACCTGCCACTCAGAGCGCGGCAACCCGGCCCCGACCTACAACTGGTCTAGGCTGGAAGAAGGGCAGGCCGTGAGCACCCGCGCCGTGACGAGTGAGCGCCGCTAATGACCTATTCATTGCTGATTTGAAAGGAATTAATTAATAGATTTAGAACTAATAATAGATTTTTTTAATAATCATATATTTTTTTTATATCTTCAGATATCCAGACAGGAGTTCTTCAGTTTGGAAACCTGTCGCAGTTTGAGTTCGGGCAGTATCAGTGCAACGCCTCCAACTCCTTCGGCTTTGCTATCTGCACTATTACTTTACACGAAGGTATGGCGAATAACTGACACGCCGTTCTCACCTCGGCCACTAGATGGTGCCATGTCGCAATAAAAAAAAACATCGCGATTCAGGAGCACATTTCAAAGCATAAGTACGCTTATATTCCGATCAAAGTGAGAAGAGGATTTCTACAAATAGCAGTACAATTATGCAGCTAACATCTTTCATTTTTGTTTGTAGTAACAAATAAAAAACACGAGATAATAATAATAATAATAATAATGTAACAATGCATTTGAATCCCATTATATGGCAAAAGGGGTTTTCATTCCAGAAATACATTCACAAATCATAAAATCTGATCAAAATAATCAATGTTCTGTAAAATAATCAATCCATCGTTTAACTGCTTATCCTGGTCAATGTCATATGGAGTCTATCCCAGGTAGCATAAGGCACAAAGCTGGGGTATACAGTAGATGGGATGCCAGTGCAGCACAGGCCACGTGCATATACACATTACAGGCAATTTGGAGACATCAGTTAGCCTAACTGCACTACGTGTCTTTCAGCTGTAAGAAGAGGCAGGTGACAATGAAAGACTTAACATTTTAGTGCAAACCTATTTTGACTTCTTGAATTATATATTGCTGTACAATATAATGCCCTGTAGTTTGTCACTGTCCAGACATGAATAAATCTGAACTCCCACCCCACCCCAAAGTTGAAAAGAATGTCAGTTTTTAATGCCTATGTCGTAAATAAGTCACCCTTCCACAGCACGTAGCGATGGGGCCATTGCCGGCGCAGTGGTTGGGGCGGTGATTCTGGCCTGCCTCGTCGTCTTCGTTATCTGGTGCGTCGTACATTCACTGAGAAAGAAGAAACGCAAAGCACATATTGAGATGAAGTAAGTATGGCGCGCCCTGCTGGTGAAGCAGTGCAGTGTTTAACAAACCATGGCATGCAAACGAATACTTGGTCCTTGCTTCGTAACATTTCATCTGCCTTGTGGAAATGTTTCATGCAGTATTTCAACTAACAAGAATAGACAGTGGGTATAAATCTAACATTTGACTTCTAGGTCTAAGCCACTGAATGCTAGCTCTGCCAATTGCTATACCGATGCGGAGAACAACAGTCAAGCTCCCACAACGGAGTACTCCAGCCAGAAGCAGGAGGAGGAACCGATGGCCTAGGAACAGTCCTATAGATCAGAGCCCAGGTGTTTTGCACAGAAACAGTGCTATTTTTATTTGATCTGTAACATAGACCATTCCGACCTAGAATAACTTGGAATGTCCTCCTGTCATCAAGTAAATACATATTATTGGAGTTCCATTAACAATTGAAACCTAACTTTGAATTCTGAGTTTTTGCAGATGCTTGCAATTGGTTTTATTTTGTTTTTTAAATGACTGAGTGATATAATTAACCAATCCGTTTGAGTAATTTTGTTTTGCGCTTTTTGAGTCTCAAAGAGAAATTGTTTGATTTATTTTTTAAAGTTTTCTTAACCTAATCAGTAGTAATTGAAGTGAAATGTAAACACATAAAAACACGCTAAAACATGTCTACACAATGAAATTCATATGCATGAATATACAATATTCATATACAATACTATGTTGTATAGCACTGCACATATGACAATAAATTGTTTGAATCTCGAATCCAGATTTGCCATGTTGTGTTTTTATTTTACTCACTCTGAGCAAGCATGCTCACTCTTTCATTTTCTGTAATGTTAGCATGCCCGGGGGGGGTGGGCAGCCAGTTGACCTTGGACCTTGACCTTTTTTTTTTTTTCTCCCTGCTTGGGAGTTTTTGGTTCCTCTCCTCCGTTGTCAATTGGCTTTTTCTCTTTTCTTTCTGTTCTGTCTTCTTTAATACTATGTATTTTATCAATGTGCCTACACTCATGTAAAGCGCCCTGGGACAACCCTGTTGTGAAGGGTGCCATATAAAAATAAACTGAATTGAATTGAATTCATTTATGCAGGAAGTTTGATACAAATTAATTCAGTGACGTCATCATTTGCTTATTTTAGTACTTCTCATCACACCCATGTTCCTCCAGTTTATAGAAACGGTACTCATTACTGCCCACATCGATTCATAAAAACCGCACTTTGTATAATTTCCTTCCTGACTAATCATACATCTTAAAGGAGATTAATTTAATACATTTTTAAGGAGATTAATTTAGCAAAATCATTTAGCATGGTAGTATTCATAAGATATGATTATGGTTTGCATCATAGGGAAAACACAGAATAAAGCCCAAGGCAGATTGTTATAGTTTTTTGTTAAATCGAAACTAGAAGCTAACTAAAGTAATGGGCAGCAAAACCATTCCTTTGCTGTCATAACGCGAAACAACCACCAGAGGGAGCTGTTGTTTATTCATGTAGAACAGCTTCTAGACATCTCAAGAAAGGACAGTAAACGCGAGGTGTAAGAATAACGTTTTTTTTTTCAGAACACTTTTTATTTCATCAAAAATCTGAGAACATCTTAAATAATTTTGCCGGTTACAAGGGGGCACCGATACTGGACAAGAGAACTCTTCATTATCGATATCGTTTTTTCCCACTGCTGAGCTTATAGCAAATAGCAACATAAAACCAATAGAAGAAAGTGCAGACGTAGCGCTACCAAAACCATTAGATAATATCAGCAAACGAGGGTCCGTACGTGCGGATGATGGATTTAAGATAATGAGAAACGTTCTCGCACACACACAATGTAACCTTGATAGCGGCATGAGATTTGTAATGCAAACTTGGAAGTTGCAATGCGATAGTAACAAGGACACCTATACATATGTGTATTACATATTATATAATGCATATATAATAACATTTATAGGTTCAATAATAAACCTAACATTTAACATTTTATCAAAATCATATTTTGATATGTGGCTCCAGGCTCACCATATAACTGTATTGGCTAACTAGTGATGGGTGGATATATTTATATTAAAAATAAATACATTTAAAAATGAAACCATGGTATAAAATAACTTAATGCCGAGTCAGTCAGGAGGCAGCCATCTTTAAAACTAGTTGCCTGACCTGTTAATACTGATTGCTCTGTCATTCATTGAAAACATTTTCTTGAACCTCCCCTGGAAAGCACAGAGGACAGTTTTCCTGAAGGCACTGCATAGGAAGAAATAGATGACAGGGTCCAGACAACTATTCATGGCAGACAAAATGAGCACCAGCTCATTGACCACATGCAGTTCCTGCTGGGTGCCCACATCCCTGATGACATTGATTTGGGCGAGGATATATGGCACCCGGACTACATGGTACGGCAGGAAGCAGAGTGTGAAGATGGCCAGCACCACAAAGGTCTTCGCCACAATCCTCTTCTTCCGGCTCTTGGCCTGCAGATCATTGCCCCCAAGGGTCATGGTCCTCAGCTTGGCACCAATCTTCCCATAAAAGCACACAAAGAGCAGGAACAGGATAAAGAACAGTCCCACTACCACGAGATTGAGAGCCCCATTAGCTGGCTGCTTCCTATGGAAGTGGAAGCAGATTTTGTCGCAAGGCTCCGTCCCTTTTTCACATAGGAGGAGGAGGAATATGGTGCAAACAAAGATGACCCAAACGATGCAAGCGGCCTTGCGGCTCCACTGTACTCGATGCATCCTGAAGACCCGAACAGGCTTTATAATCTTCAGGTAGCGGTCCAGGCTAATAAGGCATAGGAAGATAATGCTGACATACATGGAGATGTAGAAAGAGGTTCCCACAACCCTGCAGAGGAGAATGGGGCCCTGCTTGTTGTGGTAGTAGATCCGAATAGGTAGGCACAGGACCAGGAGCAAGTCGGCCAGGGCCAAGTTCTTCATGTAGACCGTGATTGACGACGTTGAACTTTTTTGCAGGAAGAACACGGCCACGGCCACAGAGTTGCTCAGCAGTCCCATGATAAAGATGACAGAGTATCCCACAGGCACAACCAGGTGCAGAAAGCCATCGTCGATATTACACTTGTCATGTGGAATGGTTGTGGAATAGTCTCTTGGGGGCATTGTTGGCAGGGCCATTCCGGACTCTCTAAAAGGGCGTCAATCAGACTTTCATACGGAGAAAGCCAAGCTTCTGCTTCCTGAGAGAAATAAGCTGTTAATTACTTATATAGAGACCAGGAGACGTTTGTAGTTGTGACAGTTGTGACACTGAACTGCAGAACTGATATATAAACTTTTTGAATCCCTGACAGGAAATTAGATGTACTACCATTAGAAGAAAGACAACAGTCACATTTCTAATAAAACAATGCACAGCTGAATCTGAATTTTTCAATGTCTTTCAGTGCACTAAATATCTGTATTTGCAAGAAGGCCTAAATATCATTATTAAACCTATAATAATACATAATTTAAATTTAAAGTATTTTGTAAATCTCAGCAAATATGGTGACGGGTCAATGCAAAACAAATACATACCTCAACACAAATTAAAGTAAATTAAATTAAAGTAAAATCGTTAAAAAGACATTAGGTCAAATGTGTATTACTATCATTGGAAAATAAAAAACTAATTGTAAGTAAAATATTCGAAAACATAAATGCATGAAAAATTAACAGTGACAGAAGTTTTACGTCACAGTAAAAGAACTTCATTCGTCACATTTTCTATTTTTTCTCAAAGGTTCAGAATATAATTTAGACACGACGCTTATAAATTGCACTGGTTTAAACGTTTTTTTCACTAGTTAACCTTTGCTAACCACAGCAGGGCCCCTACCTCCTCTGTATGCGCTCTCCTCTGCTTCGTGATGGTTTCTTGCATCTTCTCAGCTATGTAGGAAGTTCACATATAAAAAGTCTTGACCATCAAGGAAACCCGACTGTGACGTGATGCTTTCATGCACCGTGCTCCCACCCCCCGGCGGCATGAGTTTCAATTTGCCTCAGCCGAAAGCTGCAGATGTGGTTAGCACCGCCATCAAAACTGTCTCCACGGCGCTGCGTCTACAGGTAAACAGAAAGGTTTATTCATTTCCGCACTTTGCGGAGGTCCGACGCCTCAGAAGCACATATGCCCCACTTCGGTGATCGGTTTTCCAATAGGGGGTTGCGGAAATCCACGAAGGCACAAGACGAGTAGCTGAGAGTCCCTTACGCAGGAAGCAGGCCCAGTACACACAGGTACTGCGAACAGCAAAATAACCTCATGAAACATCCATTTTTAAGAGCTTTTCATTTTACAGTAATAATACCTCAGTTGTATTGGTACTGCTGGCATATCGTTTAGTGTAGCTGTATAACAAACAGATCCCTGTCTTCTTCGACAGTTTCCTCTTTCCTCCTTATGAGTTCTGAAAGAGAAGTTTGTACTTCTGCAGGATGCAGAAAAACAGAAATCATTTAGTTCCTGGCACAGATTTGAGCTAATAAAAATATTAATGCACTAGACTGTAGTATAATTACTATCCAGAGAACAATACTTTTATTGGTAATATTTACAAGCAGGGACTTCAGAGGGGGATGTACACCCTGGCAGAGTAGGGGTGGCACTTTAAGGCCCAATCCCAAACTATACCCTCCACACTTTGCCTTCATTTTGAGTCACACTCACGCTGAGTCACCATCACCACAAGCCATACGCACTTAAACTGAAGGAAATTGTCACAAGAAAGATTTGAGACAGACTTGCCCTCGCAGTGCCTTCTGTACCGGAAAGAGGAAATGCATTATGTAGTGATTTGACAAAATGGATCCATCAAGAAGCTGTATTGTCTTTTCTTTAATGATATATCAGTTATTAAGAAAATCGCAAAGTTTATCTACTGCGAGAAGACAGCGGCTACATCATCTTATTGCACTGACTGAGCAATGTGAAGTATGTACACATGTCATATTGAGGATTGTACAATTTCCACCATAGCTAACTTAGTTTACACGCATAAAACACAATGTTCTGTACCAAATACCAGATCAGATCTGTAGAGAAAAAAACAGGCAGATATGAAACATAAATTGTTATTGCTGGTGTGATCGAGTTTGTGTACGGATGATTCTTTGCGTGGTTTCTAGTTTGAAAAGAGCACAAAATCTCTCTTAATTGGATCATGATAAAATCTATCTGCACTGACCAGCTACAGCTGGTTTCCTATTTTTTTTCTGCAGCGATGAATTAGAACATGTCACATAGCCTAATTATTTGTATTTCACAGTGCTGTTAGAATCCAATTAAAACATTATCAAAGACATGACATTGTGTATTTTTTTCTTTCAGGAGAACAAACAGATGTCATACACCAAACTGGCTCTGCACCTGTACTCCGTGTTTTTTCGCGCTGTTCTGTTTCCTGTGCGCTGGGAATTGTGGGATATGAAAGTGGTAGTTGAATTATTGAGGCACAATTGTTGCTGACTCGCTTCGGGAAGGCATAATGGACAACTCCCCCTTAGCCCTTGCTGCTTTGAGACACACTTCAACATGTCGACGGGTCTCAGGGACGCGCAAACGAAGGCGGAGTGGTGAGATGGAGTGTGTAGGGACCGGTTTGGGATTGGGCCTAACAGTGCAGTGGTTAGCACTGTTGCCTCACACCTCTGGGACTGAGGTTCAACTCTCCAGCCATGTGTGTGGGGTTTGCATGTTCTCCCTGTGTTGTCGTGGGGTTTCCTCAGGATGCTCCGGTTTCCCCCCACAATCCAAAAACATGCTGAGGCTAATTGGAGCTACCAAATTGCCTATTGATGTGAGTGTCTGGTGTGTGAGTGTGCCCTGTGATGGGCTGCCCCTTCCCGTCCTAGGTTGTTCCCTGCCTCGTGCCCGTAGCTTCCCCCCCACTCTAGTTGGTAGATTCTATTATATTCCCACCTCCTGTCAGCAGATTTGACCATAGCAGGTGGGCTCAGAATTAATAGCTACGCCACTCTCACAATGACCACACATGTGAACCGCCTGGAGTGGCACTTCTCACATGGTAGAGGGACCCTCCAAGTCGCATTGGTCTGCTGACTGAAGAGGGGCAAGGGAGATCCTGACATGTCTGGAAGATGTAGTAAAGCCCTTGAGGATACTTTAATGGCACGGAAAGGCTCAGGTTACTGCACCAGCTCTGCCAAGTAGGACTTATAGGCTCTACACTATGTATGCAGATAACTAATAAGGTCTTAACGTTTTATTAGCTCTGAGTACATTATAGGAGACCAGGGGGGGCTTGATGAACAGGGTCAGTCGTTGAATGGACTTTTAATGCATAATTAATCATTATAACAAAGACATGTATTTCACATTTAAAGCCAAAAAGCGCTATATTGTTGACAGTTGTTTTATCTTTTAAATCACAGCTGTTTCTGCCACTTTCAGTGCTTCTGTCATAAACAAAACAAAAATAATCAGCGGGGAAAAAATATTCTTTTATCTGATGATGCAGTTAGACCCTTGAAACTGAGCTTATTTTCAAAAACCACAATTTCCTGTTACTCTTAAGTAAGGCATGCCGCGCCAATCCAGTAAGCGATGGCCGCACCGCACTACTGATTACGGGTAGCGAATGCCAGGGCTCCTCCTACTTTCTGTGCTGCATTTCACCACGTCTTGGTCGAATTTTCCCTATCGAAACATACAATGTAACCCATTTTTTACAGTGTTGTACTGCGAAAAGAAACCAGGCATTTGATACAATTAAATGCCGTGGCTCTCAAACACTGAGCACGATTGAAAATTATTTCTTCGTATGTCAATAAACATCCTCGTCAAGTTCTCTACAATTCGGCATGATAACTTCATTTCTGAGTGATCTGTGTCTTTGCAATGATTGGCCCAATGGTTATACACAGTACCAGTGAAAAGTTTGAGTACACTTGCTTGTATTGATAGTTACATACACGTTATGCTGCGCAAACTTACATTTATATTACATTTATTTTATTTAGGAGACACTCTAAAGTGACATACCAGTAGGGCTAATAGCCCCTTACAAACATGGCTGTCCAGGTGTCGACTAGACATAAGTGCAGCTAGGCTGAGCATCCAATAAACGCCCAGGTACGAGGGTAAGCAGTATTAGCTACACAACATTTTTCAAACAAAGCAATACATCACAAACACAAGTCCTGTGCACTTATAATTCTAAGTTTGAAATATTTCTCAAACACGTACAGTGGTGGCCAAGATTATTAGAACACCTGACAGATCTGAAAATGTTGACTTTTTTGCCTCCAAAACATGATTTCATTTCATAATGTTCATGAAATATGCAGATGGTTGCACACAACAAATATCGGATGAAGTGAGACCTACTGTTTTTATCCACTTTTAACTTTAATATTTGGTATGTCTACCTTTCGCAGCAATTACAGCAGCACATCTCTCTGGCATAGTGTCAATATATTTCCTTAGAACTTCAACACTAATGGTATCCCATGCCTTCTGCAACTCAAGCCAAAGGCTTTCTTTTTAATGTACAATAGATCTGTCCAGTTTATTTTCCAACTTGTCACAAATGTGCTTAATGGGGTTGAGGTCCGGACTTAACACAGTGATTCTCTTTATGATTCTATCGTTTATGGAGCATAATGATCACTTTGTAGATATTTAATTTATTTTATGGGTATTTTAATAGCCAATTCAACAAAAAGAACTGAAAGCTTTTAAATATGCAAAGTGTTCTAATAATTTTGGCCACCACTGTAAGTTCTGTTTGCAAGGATCCACTGTCAAGTATGGGGGAGGCAGCATCGTGGCCTGCGGATTGCTAGTAACAGAGCTTGCAATCTAGTGATTAGGTAGCTCTTCAATCTCCAGCAAGATAATCACCCAAAGCACACTTAAAATTTGTGCAGAAAGGTGTTTCACATGTGTAGTTCCCCGCTAGTGTAATAAGCTGCTGAGCCACATCCGGTCATTAGACTCCCTCTATGCCTCCAAGAAGCACCTCAAGACCTTCCTGCTCCAGGAATCCCCCAAACAATCTGATACCGCTCAACAGTCCCAGGGTGTTCTGGATGTTGCACTTTCTGGTCATTGAATAGTTGTCGTAGCTGGGAATTCTAGCCCCCCCCCCCGCTACGGTCGGATCTGCCGACAAAGACAGAACATGAAGAACAAATCAAACTAGTGACCTGGCCTGCCAAGTTTCCAGACCTCAATCCACGGAACTGGCATGGGATGAACTGAACACCCACGATCCCAGAAGCAGTGCTGGTCGAAGCCCACACAGGGCCCTTGCCAAGCTGCACCACCAGCAGCCAGCCGCCCCACCAAACTCCACTACCTTATACAATATGCTCAGATGGATAATGTCAGTGAAAACTAAGATTGGGATCATACTGGGGGGGTGTAGTCATGGTTGGTTAGTCAAAGTGACACTGACTTCCTGCTGAAAGCTCTTTGTCATGCAAATGGCGGGAAGAACGACCCAAGATTGCAGGCTGATAGTAATACCCTTCAAAAGGGCGTTTATTCGCATACATACGAGAGGAAATACGGGAGAAAGCACACAAACCGAGCATTGACAGGTAACGACAATGACCGACAGGGGAGACCGGACTCAGACGGACTAAATACACCTACGCGTTAACACCGAACAAGAAACAGCCGGAAACAGGAGGATTCTCACGGGGTTAACGAGGGGGCGTGGCACACAGAAGGATCGAACGGACAGGACATGACAGAATCTCCCCCCAAAGGCGCGCACTCCGAGCGCGCTGAAAAAGAGGGACGAGACCGGGGACACAGGACCAGGAAAACAAAAACAAAAAAACCTCAACGGGACACAGGGAACAAGACCGAGACACAAAACAGGCAGAGGGGAAGTAACCAGGACAGAAACTGACACACGACAGGCAGGGCAAACAAACACAGGGGCAGCAGAACAGGGGACACCGGGGGAATAGAGGGACCAGGAGGAGCAAAGGGAGGAACAAAACCAGAGGCCAGGGGAGAACGGGGAGCCCGAGGGAGCCCCCCCAGGCGAGGGGCGGCAGCCGCAGGGACAGCAGGCGACTGGGAGGCAGAAGCAGGCGGGGACCCCAAAGGGGCCGACGAGGAAGAAGGAGGGACGGGCGAAGGGGACCATTTTTGACCATTGGGTTTTTGCCTGACCAAGGCCCTTCATCCCCAGTCATCCAGTTTGCTTCAGCTGCCAGATCTACGAAGACTGTTAGTGGTTCTAAATCTCTTTCCTTTGAGAATGATAGAGGCTGCTATTTTCTTGTATCTTCCTCACATCTGTGTCTCGCCACTATCCTGTCCCGCAGGTTTACAGAATTCTCTCAACCTTATGGCTTGGTTTTCACTCTGACATTCCCCTTCTGCTGTGGGACCTCATATAGGCAGGTGTGTGCCTTTCCTAATTATGTCAAGTCTTATGTCTAATTCAGTTTGGCACAGGTGGACTCCAATCAAGTTGTAGAAGCATCTCAAGGACCATTGACAGAGGTAGGGTGCACCAGAGCTCTGCTGCAAGTGTCGTAACAGAGGGTCTGAATACTTCTCCGTCGGATGCAGTGCTGTAAAGCACACCGAGCAGTGGAGACGTGTCCTCTGGAGTGACAAATAATGCTTGTTTGTCTGGCAATCTGATGGACTAGTCTGGGTTTGGCAGTTGCCAGTAGAATAACGTACTTGCCTGACTGCATTGTGCCAAGTGTAAAGTTTGCTGGAGGGGGGATTATGGTGTGGGGTTGTTTTCAGGGGTTGGGCTTGGCCCCTTAGTTCCGGTGAAAGAAATTCTTAATGCTTCACCATACAGTACGTAGCCATTTCGGACTTTTTTTGTTCCCAACTTTGTGGGAACAGTTTGGGGATGGTCCCTTCCAACATGACTGTGTACCAGTGCACAAAGCAAGGTCTATAAAGACATGAATGTGCGAGTTTAGTGTGGAGGAACTTGACTGGCCTGCACATAGCCCTGACCTCAACCCAATAGAACACCTTTGGGATGAATTACAGCGGAGACTGTGAGTCAGGCCGTCTCATCTAACATCAGTGCCTGACCTCACAAATGTTCTCCTGGAAGACCTCACAAATGCTCTCCACGGCCAAGCTTGCTCTCACAGAGAGCATGTTTGGGGGAGGTGAGAAGAAGACAATTTCCCCACAGGGATCAATAAAGTATCTCAAAAAAAAATTTTAAATCATGCACTGTGTCCAATGATCATGTCTACATTACAGGAGATATACTATTGCCAAAAGTATTGGGACGCCTGCTTTTACACACACATGAACTGTAATGAACTGTAATGCAATGATGATTGCACAGGTGGCATCCTTGAATCCACTGAGCTCCTGAGAGGGACCCGTTAAGCAGTCTGCGTGCCTAGGGGCCTGATTTTATACACATATGGCCATGGAAGTGATTGGAACACCTGAATTCAATGATTTGAAGGGGTGTCCCAATACTTCTGGCAACATTATGTTTATGCAATCTGTGTGTTTGTATGTGCATTAATATAATTAAACACAAAAAAGTACAAAGAAACTTTTGTTCTTATATCATTGTCTATGGAATATGAACTCATTTCAAGAATTGAGTGGACTGGCATTTAAAGTTAAAGTTCACAAGACGGCAGCATAGTGCAGAGTAAAACTGAAAGTCTGAAAGGTCTTCCCACAGGGTGTTTCCTTTTTCAGAAAAGATCAAATTAAAAAGAAAAATGAAGATCTACAAAAGGTGATCAAACGAGTAACATTTGAGATACCAACAACGTTTTGTGCATTTGGAGAAGGGTGTTCATTGTTAATTTGGAGCTGAATGCCGTATCACAAGTGGCCAGACTTACTCTTTATAAATAAAGCCACTGAAATAAATCAGAATACTCAAGCCTCAATCTATTTGGATGACATGATTTTATCATGAATTATGTCTTCCTACATATAAGTAATGACTGTTCATTTTTCATTATTCTGTTCCTCCATCTTTGGCAAAAGAAATCACATAAATTTGTTAAAATATCCAATTTAAAAGAAGATGAAATGAACACGATTTCCAGAATAATTAGAGTTTTTTCACAAGTCAGTTTTTTGAAAAACAACAGATTTGCAGGTGTCCACTTTTTAAGTCTGTGCAGAGGCCAGAAATAGCAAAATATAAAAAACTGAGCTTGTTTTTTATATCTAAAAATCGGAATAGGTGGAAAGAAATCTACAGACACATTGAATGGGGACCTGTTTTTCACTCTTCATGCAAGAGGCAATTTTTTTGTATGCATCAAGAACACGACCTTCGTCATACATCATATCTTCGTCACACTCTCAAGAAATAGTGCACATTTCCCCTACGCCTAGTGCAGAATGTGTTGAGTGTAATTACACTCACCTAAAGGATTATTAGGAACACCATACAAATACGGTGTTTGACCCCCTTTCGCCTTCAGAACTGCCTTAATTCTACGTGGCATTGATTCAACAAGGTGCTGAAAG
>JAODKM010000059.1:2191853-2202140 GCA_026780845.1 Petrocephalus sullivani | reverse complement strand
GTGATTGGTTGATTAGATAATTGCATTAATGAGAAACTGAACAGGTGTTCCTAATAATCCTTTAGGTGAGTGTATTTTCCACATCATTATAGCTGGTAATCTATTTTCAACGTGTCACCTAGACAATGTTACACTTGGCATGGGCATATAAAGGACAGAGAGTACAACTCACTTGAGCTTGATCAACTGACTGTTAATGTTCTGACCCAGATATTATGCCTATTTATTCATAATCCCAAAATAAATCTTTAACAGTAGAATGATCCATGCTTTATTTTAAGTACTGCTCCTGTTGAAGACCACTGTATACAGAAACAGAAAAATGGTATGACAGAAAAACATCAAAATGGCAATATGTGAACAACAAAATGACAACAAAATCATGTACACAAACACAACAGTGCCATATTATTGCAATTTAAGGAATATATTGTTTTGACAGCTTGGTTACTATTTTGCATGGGGTAGCTAACACGATGATCACATGCATATATAGTTCTGGGTGTACAATTATTACAATGGGAAACTACGCAATCTATTTTGACCAATAAGATTAAAGCAACTGAAAATTGTACCAAATAATGACAATTGTACAAAACCATTTTTATGTGTACTAAAACATTTTGAAATTTGTGTGAAGCAATGAGAAATGATGTTCTGCTGTGCAGAAGTGACATTATGGGGTGGGGATTACACTTGATCTTTTGTAAATGTTAAGTGTCATTTCAGAAATACTCCAAAGCAATCGAGAAATTCTAAGATGTTTGTTTCTATCACCATCATTCTTTTCTATCTTTCATCACCATCATTCACTTGACAAACTTATTTTTACATGACATACTGTATTTCAAACTCTGCACTACGCAGCGACGTAGCGATGTAACGATTTTGTAATCTGTAATAGTTTACAATGTGTTTTAATATGACCTATAATCCGCTAACACTTATACGTAGGCCTACCGCAAATTTAGAAACAGCCCGTCCGGCTAACCACAAAAAAACTAATATGACTTTCCATTTTATGCATTCCGATTACGCGTGAAATTGCAGGGTATTACAACGGTATAAAGTAAACAAAAGAGAAAACATCTTTATTTATAAAGAACATCTTCACAGAACATCCGCAATAGTTAGTAATACTGCTTTGTTAAACAGAAATAGTCACACTCTTCCACGGGGTGTCGCTATAATACCATTAAACCGGCGCACTACAGGGACTCCGTATTTTAAAGAACAGTCAGTGCGTAACTACCGTATTTAGGATCGGAAACGGCTTTCGAGCTTAGTAACCTCGTATTTCACCATCTGTCCTATAATCCGTCCACTTCCAAAACGGATGCCCTGTTTATTACGGGTGATCACCCAGTTTATTTATCTAATGCCTGTCAACTCCACAGTCTCTCGCCCAACTCCCCGAAACACGTGTCTGTGAACGCTCCTTCCGTTGAGACATTTCCGTTCATAAAAAGTAAAACGCTGCTATTTTGTTAGATCTTTTTTTAAGTTCCAGCTTCGCTTGAATCGTGAACATAGCAGATATTTATGTCAATAATGCCCATTAAACAAGGACTAGGTCCAAAGCAATAGATTAATGTCTAATTGTCTTGGAAAGAACAATGGATAATAACAGCTTAATGATTATGCTTTATCAAACCTTCAAAATATTATCGGGGCTTTGCGACAACTTATTTATAAAAAGGCCCAAAAAAGCATTCGACCCAACTATAGTCATGAAACCTGGCTTTCGAAAACAGAATAGATTGACACACTGGGTACTCCTATTACTTTACTACATACCGAGACACGACTGTACTACAAAATATTTATTCTCAAGGCCGTTATAAATAACCTTGACCGTTCTCCCGCAGAAATCGTTCTGTTGCGTCTATTAGATAGCTATACTTATGAAGAAACATATACAGCCATCTCTGGGAAACACCATTGCATGGGGGTTTAATGGAAATAAATGTGCGTGGTGCTGTGCGGCGGTTTCTCGCTGAGCCGCAAGCGACGGGGAGCAGATGCGAAGCGAGAGCCGCTCGGTACCGGCAGCGGGCATGAGACGGAGCGCGGCGCCGGTGCCGGTCGTGTCCCCCGCTCGTCCCGGCTTGGTAGATCCCCGTGCTTTGTCAGCAGCACGTAACTTGCACTAAAGGAAGCTGCAATACACCAGCTCCCCCCCCCCCCCAACATCCCCGTGTGTTTATGTGCTTTGTCAGCTGTGTGCGGCCAGTGCCGGGTGCCGCCGATCTCCCCCGAACTTAGGACTTTAACCCCGGACTGGGTTTTATCAGACTGCCGGGCCACTTTATCTGTCCTTTGACGCCTGGTCAGTTTCCGAGAGGAGCTTGTGGAAGGGCACAACCATCCCCCCGGACCCCCGCTTTAGCGATTTATTTTGTAGATAAACCAGTCGCAATGACTTTAAAATCCAATAAAAACGAACCGGCTGCCGTATTTGAGCAGGTCAATAGCGTCCGGACAGCTCTCTCCGATCTCTACCTGCAACAGCTCCTGCAAAACAAAGCCAAGCCCGACAAGGTAGGACGTACGATTGTGGACATGCTTTTATTTCGTGTGCTCGATCCGTTATACACAGGCGCGATTCCCGAGTAGCTCACCGTGGTTACATATGTGCCACATGCGCACACGTGTCTCAGCCAGTATACAATGTCGCAATCATTACACATATGTATGGATTGGGATTTATATTTATCAATCGCTGGCTTTTTGCTGGAACCTCGGAAGCGTTTGGCGGGGACGCCGATGCGTAGAGAGCTCTGCGGCGCACCAGATCGGGGTGCGCTGGTTCATTCTGGTACTGCCCAGTTCGGGCTCGTCGCCTGTAATGCCGCTGTCAACTTTTCAGCAATAAGTCATTCGCGCTATTTTTAAAACGTGCTCTCCGCTACCGTGTTTTTTTAATCACTGCCGTTGGTCTCATCGCGAAACGCTGCTGGGGACGACGGCAGTTTGCGTGTTTTCAGCCCATTTTGTTGCGCTTGTTGTTAATAGCTTTTAATAGCTAATGACAGAAACTGGTAAACGCGCCTAGTTGCGAAACTAATGCCTCAAAGAACATTCAGTTCTGAAACCACTGATGCAATAGGTAATATGAATAGTTATACAGTCTGCAATGATATTGGTTTATGTTTTGAATATTATATTAATGGGGCCAAGGGTTTGTAAAAGTAATATAAATATTTAAACATAGGATCTTGTGTAACTTAGCTGTGTCGTTTGATTTGCTGTGTAACGTAAGCACCCACTACAGCGCAGTTCAGTGTCAGCCTAATTTGGTATATATTAGGAGTTGATACCTTTTTGGGTTGGCTTTTACTAATCATGGACATTAAATCCCTCCAAAAGTCCTAACAGTGCTTATTGGCAAGAATTTTTCAGGAAATTTGGGGTATTTGGTGTTTTTCTAATGAGCCACAACCAGTTGGGGCATTAATGTCATGGACAGAGTTTACAACGGGGCCTTGTTATCAAGTATCTACCTGATCTGAATGGCCATTGAGTAATCAAACAAGAGGCTGGGCTGCTGGGATTCTCTTGTGTCGGCATGAGGAGAGGGTCTTTCAGAATGAGGGCATTGACAGCGCTGCCAGCGGGCAAACGGCTTGCGCGCCGTTTTTGTGTTTCCTTCAGCCTTTTCATCTTTGAGCAAAAGCATTAAGTAAGTAACCAGATTCGTCCTGGGAAGTGCAGAAAAGTAACCTTTTTGTGTGGGTTGTGTGAAACATCCCCCCCAAACTGAAAAGCCAAAGTTCATCATCTCTGTAGCCTTTGCACATCTTTCAGAAACTTCAGGTTGGCCCCAAGGCCAATGTCACAAAATCAGGCAAATGGACATGTTGTCTGGTAAGGATAAGAACCATAATTGAGTTTTCACACCTCACCACACAATGTTTAATTGTTCATTCCAGCTTGACGGTTCAGACAAGCCAAACGAGTTCAGCTATAATGCATATTACAGTATTCTTACAAAGGTCAGTAGCTGTCATTGTATGTTTATTTTAAATTGGCAGTAGCAAATGTCAAATTTAATGGCACATGTTTTTGAACACGCTCCTGTCTAGCTAGATTTTAGGGATTTCCTTGGCAGTGCGTGGGGGCTAATCCTCTGGAATTTTTATGTATAGGGGCACGCATACTCCTGGCTATTCTCATGGGCGTCATTAGGTCCAGTCACTTGGGGTTATAGCCCCTAGTATTTTAAGTGTAGCCCCAAGTATTTTACCCCGATGCCAATCTTCCTCCAAGCCCCAGGTAAGCTTGACTTAGTGCCCTGGTCTTTTCAATAGCTAGAAACTACCCTGGCTGTTCTTCAGTACTGGATTTTGAACCAATCAGAAATCACACTGCTGTAGGCACACTCTGAGTCATGTATTGCAGTGGATTATTCCTTCCCCACGAAAACTAGCAGCCTTCCTCAAATGTCTTTAGCTCTGTTTGTTCTGTTCTTTTTCTTCGGGGGGGGGGTGTTCGTCCAGACATGCAGCAATTTTGTCAGACTTCCTTCTGCATCATCACACAAAGCCTTCATTTGGGTATTTACATCAAACCCATTATTAGATCGATCTGAGCAAACACTTAAAATACTTGAAAGGACGATTAGGCACAGAGGCCCGTGTTTAAGGGCCTGCTTTCCTGTTGTTCACCTCTCTCCAGATGCAGCACTTCCTCACTTTGTACCTAAACCTTCCCAGGTGCCTTCTGGCGTCTCGCACAGCGCGTCAACACGCAGCGTTCTCTGACGCTCCCCCTTAATTCTGTGCTCATCACCTCATATTGTTCCGTAGGGACAGGCTAATTCCGCTGCGTTTTTCTACTGCTGATTAACTGGCACGACCCTGTGGCTTCCACGGGGATCAATACACACTCTGAGTGTTTTTCACCCTCTGGATATGACCAAGGTAATGCCTCTCCATTAAAGATTGGGGGTTGGGCCGGAAAGGTGCAGCTGAAACCGGAATTTAGCAAAGCAGGAGTTTAGTGTATTGTTCATTTTTCTGTATCATCCGTATTGTGTTTTTATGTCACTGTTTATGACTGAGTAACAATTTAGAGAATTTTTGCTGGACAGACACTCCCATCAGGTATGCAGCATAATATGCTGTCACATGATTTGTTAAAATTCAAAATGGTTTTGAACCAACCCAAAATCAGTCCCGGCTACAGGCAGAGACTTGATGTAGGAGACCCTGCCTCACAGAATACAGGCAGGTGACAGGAATGTCATTTACAGGCAAATGCAATCTGGTTCCAAAAATACCTTAGATAGAAAGACAATTTTCGCTTAACTTTCTTATTTGACCGAAATCTATATCACATTATTGAAGCCATAAAAAAAAAGAAGAAACATAATTAAGTTGGAGGGGCGGGAGCCTTGAAGTGACACAGAACTATGCGAGTCTGGGCCTTTTCCGGTTACTCACATGACGGCCTTGCTGTCTGAAACTCAGAAATGGGAAGTCTAGCTTTCATGACGTGCAAGGATAAGTGTGAGAAAACGGCAGCGCTTCTTCTTCATCAGGGATGTCGGTCCTTGGCAGTTTCTTACATTACATGCCATGCTAACAGTCCTTTCCTGTCCAGGAGTCGATTTTCTCAGAAAAAGGCAGAGTGTTTTGTTGCTCAAAAAGTTAGACAAACAGTCTGCTAGAGAAATTGAGTCCCTTCTGTCCTTAGTTTCCGCCTGTAGTACAGGGAACACCCCTCGTATCTCACACCATCTGTAGCTTTTCTATTTACTTCGACATCATCGCCGTCATTTTCAAACATGAGCAGCTGCTCCCTTTCATTTCACAGCTAATTACCATAAAACGCTAAATGCTGAGCTCGTGCGTTTCCCTTTAAAGCATCCCACCTCATCCCCGGAGGATATTTTACCTTGCACGTTCTACACATTTTTATATAGCGAATATAAGCTCATTCATATCGCTAGGTCAAAGCTGCCCACCGCCGCGCCGTCTGGTTGTACAGTGACACATGCGCACATTTCTAATTTGCCAAAAGGAGAAAACAAAATGCTTCGCTAGACTATACTTTAGCTGATCTGTGCAGTTTTTTTTCCCCATTGAAAAGATACTCATTATCCTGACAATGCAAGTAGACCTTTAGACTGACGTCTGACTTCCTACCGGCATGTGACTCTCCCCAGCGCCTGGGTCAGGCCGGGTCAGGGTCAGACCCGGCGGATCTGTGCGTTCTGTACTTTTCATTTTGCCCTTGTCTGTCTGATAACACCCCACGTTGCTCCTTCTCAGCCTTATGCTATAGCGTGCTTTCACCTGTTTATCTGAATATTATGTAATTTCTTCCCACGCAATACCCAGATTTGTTCCAAGAGGATTGTTCTGTTTTTTTTTTCCCCCGTTTCGCTTATGTAGATTGCTATGTAAATTTTGGTTTGACGTTAGGTATACGCTCGGGTACAATTTGTTCATATTGTTTTGGGACTCTTGCCATCTTCTGGCAGATTTGCATATATTTGTTTTTACTTTTGATGGTCAGTTCACAGTGGCTGCTCCTTGTGTTTTTGTTCAGTGTATGAGTCACGTGAGCAAGGTTACTGCAAAGTGCTCGTTTCCTTATTTCTTTACCAAGACACCCAGTTATTAGCCAAGGTCCTTAAAAATGCTGAGACAAGGGTGTGTTTTTTGTTCAGAGAGAACTATGTGTTTTTTTTCAGTCACTAAAGGAACAGTGGGATGATTCTTAGGACACTTTACGTGACTTGCTAAATCAGCAAATCACACCAACAAACTTGAAACTTCCCTAGGCAGGAGTTTTAACATAGGCATAGCTGGTAGATTGGTCTGTGCTGTTATTTTTCAGCGAAACCAGTTAGTTGGCATAAATAAACATTATAGCATGACTACATTAAATATTATGCGAAAACAGAAAAGGAAAGCAATAAATACACACCTATAAAAATGGCTGTCTGCAAGGGGTTCATATCACACGGTAAATACCAGTAAGGAGGTGCTAAGGGTTTATTGTACAGTGTGGGTTCATAAATTCTTGAAAACCTCTGTACCGTGAAGGAAGATCATGAAGTCGCTGGGTGCAAATGAAACCCACGCTCCTCAGTCACCCGCTGTGGCCGCTGAGCTGTCAGGGGCCTGTCCACATGGGCCCTAGTTCTGGGGTTCACTGACTTTTTCTGTGTGGGAACGGCACACATGAAAGCGACCTAGACTGCGCAAAGCGCCATAGTTTTATATCTGGATGCATTGCGGAATGCGAGAGGGAAGCAGAGGGAGACTCTGCCATTAATGTGTTATTCTGTCAAGTTATTTACTCGGACGGCAAGGCTAACCAGCCTGTCTGTTTGTAGCTACCTAGCCGGAGCAAAGCTGACAGGAACAGAAAACGGACTGCCCCACGTGTGGCGTGTCATTGCATAAAGAGTGCGTTAAATACACCAGTTTGTCATCTTCCACCTGCATCAAGAATGCATTGTTTTTGGATTTGAGGATGTATTTCAGTCTCTTTATTGAGAAGATTGGGTCAGATATTTTAACGGGTCCCCAGGCTGTTCACGTTCAGTATTAAAGGACGCTAAAATGTCCTTTAAATGTGTTCTTGTTCTGTTTAATCCCATATCATAGACAGAACGCTGATCCCAAAAGAAATGATTTAACCAAGATCATTCCATTTCGCAACAACATGCAGGGACGGTGTATTCCAGTGGAGATGTAACATGTGATGTATAGCAATTTAATCTCCAAGATGCTTGTTTGTCAACATAACAAAACAGGTTAGCATTCCCCCTCCTCCCTGAATGAATCTTTCAAAGCTCTAGTTTGGAAGCATAGGTATAACTAAATGGGAATGTGTTGCATTGTGTTTGGCATGTCGGTGCATTATCTGTACTCGTTATTCATTATATGAGACCATATTATGTCTTGGACTAAAACAAAAGTTACGTTTATAAGTGCTTATTTAGTGCCCTGTACATGTGGACAGATTAACTTCAGATGCTATGCTCACTTTGTCTAGTAGCTGGTGTGATGGTTAAGGAGCTGATTTTCTGGTGGATAACATGGACTCAAAATTCAGGGGTTGTCATCTGAAGTCCAAAGGTGAACCCAGCTGTCGTACCCTTGGTCAAAGTCACCAGAATTGCCTCAGTAAAATAACTTGGGTTGTTTTAAGCCGGTAAAGTCTTGCTGGATATAAACTGCAGGGTGCAGTGATCAGCATAACTCCTTGAGAAACCCGGTTCTAGCCGGTGGCCCATAAATTCCTTTTACAGCCAGCAACCGGGTCGGCCACGTGGCAGAGCGGAATGCAGGTCATTTCAGTACATGGCAGGAAGGAGATGGGAATCCCAGAATGCCGTTCGCCGGGGAAGCAGATAAACAGGCTTTCATCTGGGAAACTTGGAATCCGTGTCGGGCATTGTGACATCCCCAGAGGTTAGCCGAAGAAATGCGTACCCTTCTTTTTATAGGCACTTTATTGTTACGTGCGGGCGATTTAAAATACATGTAAGTATCCTTAGCGAACAGGTCAGATAAGGGCTGTAAATTCCTCTTTCACATCAGCACGCGGCAGTCTGTGCCATGACGTCGAGGCTGCCGAATCGCTGTGTAATGCTGCACACGTGAGCGTTCTTGCTCTTTTGGTTTTGCTGACTACACAGAGCAGAGGGTTACAAGACTTTGCCACGCAGTAAATGGCAGCAGACGACTGACAGACAAGACAGCAGGTGCCCCAGAGGGTATTTTCCGGAATCTTCTTGTGAGCCGAACGTGAAGATTGACGCCCACGGTTCTCACCATGAATTCACAGCTTTTGTTCCCCTTTAAACCACATTATAAAAAAAAATTAACTACAAAGTAGGCCTATACGCAAAGATGTTATTCATAATTAAGTATGAACAACTGGGGCCTTTGCTTTTTATGTATAATTTTGTTACATTTGTTTCAGGTCAGTTTATCCTGTTTTGCAGAAGTGTGCAAGGGTGACTGATATGTAGCAGAAACAGTCTTTTCTCCGTTCATAATCGCTGGGGCACAGGTGTTTCTTTTCACATGCAGGTATTGATTTCCTGTGTAATAGACCTGCATTTTATCTTACACAGATGCTTTCCTTTTGTGTGGCTGTAATGTCATTTCTACTCTCATATGCTAATTTTAATCTATCTTTGTAGCCTCTTTTGTTTCGGCAGATACTTTATTAGGATGTGTAATGTTTACATTCTGCCGTGTTGTACGAATCAGCCTAAAAATGTTGCTGCCTGGGGAATGCCTTCACGCAAACCCGCCTGGTCCCAAACTGCACAACTGGCTGAACATTAAGCGATGCCGTTTACCAACATAATGGGCTTTTTAAGCTTTACGACACCCTCGTCTTTTATTTTCGTATAAACGATGACATGGGCCTGGCGCTGCAGTGCTGTAGCCGCCTCTGGTCGTCATGGCAACGTCGCATACCACGCACGGACCACTGGCCTAAGTTGTCAGAGTCTAATGAGGTGTTAAAAATGTGGGATTAATATTTAACCCACAGCATATGTTAAAACTCCTAATTAAATGTTGCTGTGGGGAGACACAAATGTAAAAAAAGAAGCTTTTAAAGATCTGAGTCATATTAACATTTAAAAATGACTGGTCACATTCCGACTTATCTCTGAAAATCAGGATTATTGACTAGCATATACCTGCTGCCTAGCTTTCCTCTGGGAAGTTTTTAAGGGGAAATGTTAATAACTGTTGATATTTTAATGTGAAAATGTAACATTTTTTAAGAAAAAAAAAAGCACTGAATGATATAGCATTTTTCTATGTCCTTGAATTTCCTTGTTAAATTTGGTGGCTGTGACCAGCTTTACATGAACATAAAGGGTTATATCTGTATTAAATGTGGTATTAATTGTTTTTTTTTTCTGTAGCATTGTAGCAGAAGCTTCTGTGTTAAGTGACTTATCGTGGCAGTGTGTCCTTCGCAGGCAGCAATGGCACAGACGTACGAGGCCAAGAGCGAAGAGGTGTTCGCCAACGGCAGCCTGATGAACGGCAAAGAGGCGAGCATCATGCGCGAGGTGGCCTTCGAGAAAAATCCCTCTGAG
The DNA here is from genome assembly GCA_026780845.1 of Petrocephalus sullivani. Classification (NCBI taxonomy): domain Eukaryota; kingdom Metazoa; phylum Chordata; class Actinopteri; order Osteoglossiformes; family Mormyridae; genus Petrocephalus; species Petrocephalus sullivani. Next base: position 2,192,053 of record JAODKM010000059.1, on the reverse strand, counting down.
CCCATGGTAAATGCTTTCCCGGCCAGTCGGCCGCCAGCAATACATCCGATTCACATATAGGGGGAGACAGAACCAAGAAAAACGTCATGCGGGCAGGAGATGTAAAATTATGTCGCTTATATTAATTAGAGCCCGACCGATAAAGGATTTTGAAGGCCGATACCGATACAAATATTTGTTGGTTTTAAAATCCGATATTC